>PVJA010019327.1:0-38587 GCA_004027025.1 Myocastor coypus | reverse complement strand
CAGCTTCCTAAGTAGTTGAGATTACAAGTATGCACTAATAGAAATCTGTTCTTAATAAACATACTTCTAGGGCCTGGCAGGATGGCTCAGTGGTCTAAAGCACCTGCTTAGGAAAGCTTGGGGGGCTGCAGGGACCATGGTTTGATCCCTGGCACCACATGCTGCCACCAGCCCTGCCCTCAGGGCAGGCTGAGCTGGCCATAAAAATAAATAAATAAACAAACAAAAGTTCTGAAACAAGAAAATAAATAAATAAATTAAAAAAAAAAGACAGAAGCCAAGCGTGGCGTTGCACGCCTGTAATCCCAGCACTCGGGAGGCTGAGGCAGGAGGATCAGTGCGAGTTCAAGACCAGCCTGGGGTACCAAAGTGAGCTCAAGGCCAGCCTGAACTGCATTGTGAGACCTTGTCTCAAAGAGACAAAAAACCAAAAAAACAACACCCTCCCCCCCCCAAAAAAAAAACAAAAACAGAAACAAAAAAAAACTTCTATTCTGGACAGATAGACACAGTAGGACTGTGGAGAAGGTAGACTTAGACCAATCTGGAGGTTCTAGAAAGCCTTCTTATGAGGGTGGTAGCCTTCGAAGGTGCTGAAAAAATAAGGAGGAACTAGGAAGGGGAAAAAGCTGAGATAAATATCTTCAAGAAAATAGCCCAAGTGAAGCAAACAAGTCTGACAGCACTCTACAGCAGGTTAGCTATTTCAGAGTGCAAGCTGAGGCTGGGTTTATGGGAAGGGAGAGTGGGAGGAGAGAGGGAGGCCTTTTGTACTGTGGAGCTCACTTTCTACCTAGGGAATAGTTAGGAATAATATGGTAATAATGACAACATCGAGAATACAAGTAGAACTGATACTGTGTAGGCTGTAGAAATTAAGCAAGGTTTCAGTTTTCTAAGTATCTTTTTGGAAAGGAAGAAGACAAAGTGCTCATTATTATTAAAAAAATATCTTTGCAATAAAGGGATCATTGCTGGAAATTAAGAAAATGAAAAACATTTCCAAATAGGCAGCTCTTCTTAGCAATGTTTTCGACCATAGGGAACTTGTCAGGCAAGCGTTACAGTACTTGAAGCTGAACGATAGCTATTATTCTGTGTAGCCCCCAGATTAAGCACTTTAATTTCATATGTCATTTAATCCTCATAATAACACCATGAAGCAGATAATGACTTCTTAGTTTTATTAGGTAAATAAAACCAGTCAGTTATCTATAGAAATCTAGTGTAAAACATAGTAAGAGAAAAATTCACCAAGCTTAAATCACTGGTCAATAAGGCTTCCTAACTCGCTAAACCAACAGCAGAGGTGGAGTGGGGGAGGGGCCGCCTCTTCCTGAGGGTAGATTTGCAAAATGGGGAATGCTGACAATGAGGGACAAGTGCGGCCACAGTTTCTCCAACTCTGCTGCCGCTTGGGGGAAAGTTGTAAAACCCTCCTCCTTTCTTAATAATGGGGTGACATTTTTTAAACAAGTTAAACTCATATTTCATAATGAGAGCACCTTACAAAGCACCATATGTATGGAGGAACTTGAAGCTCAGCTAGAAAGTACCTTGGAAGTTCATGTGAGCTTCTGTATAAACTATCTTTTCCTTTTCTTTCTTTTTTGTTTCTCCTTCCCTTCCTCCCTCTTTCTTTCCTTCTCCCCTACTTCCCTTCCTCCTTTCCTTCTTTCCCTCCTCTCCTCCCTTCCACCGTTCCTCTCTGCACCCTTTCCCAGTGTTCCCACCCACTTCCTGGTGGTGAGGGTGAAACCAAGCATCTTGTACATGTTAGACAACCATTCTGCCAATGAACTATATCCCCAGTCTTTTTGTATAAACATTTAAAGAACTAAACTCTTAAGGAGGCCAGAAGTAAATGGCTGAGAGTATCTGAACAGGTAAGAATTATCCAGGTTCATAATTACCAACACCTTAAATAACGTCAGTGGCTTATGACAGGAAAGGTTATTTTCCATGCTTTAAATGACCATAGTGGTTTGACTGGGAGGTTCCTTGGGTATGCAAGCCAAGTCAGCATCCTTAGCCAGTGCTGTGACAAATGGAAAAGGAGCATGTAAAATCCACACTGCTTATAAGAATCCCTCCTGGAACAGACACACATATACCTTGCTGGCTGGAACAAATTCCAAGGCCACACGTGACTGTGGGGGGCTAAGGACTTGCCTTCCTACCTGGCAGTAAGCAGGAGAAGAGGAGAAAGTTGAATACACTAATAACTGCATCCGTGGGAACTCCAGAAACGTGGAGGTGAAAAGCAATCAGGTTGGGCTACAAACATTCTGGGGCTAGGGATAGCATTAGAGGCCTATAATTATGTGGAGGTTTGATGACTTACTCATGATGGTGGCTAAGAAGAAGGTGAGATGTAATATATTACTTCACACACAAAAAAAAAATGTAACAGTTGGCCAATTTATGGTGCAATAAGTTTGCTAAAAGGCCCTGTAGATCTCTTGTGGTCATATAGAATAAAATACACTTATTGGCCTCCTCTACTTTCCCTGAAGTTCAATACAAAGGCTTCTGTGTTACTTTCTGTTTGTGTGTGTGTTACTATTTTCTAATGTGGTGCTGGGGTTGAACCCTGGGCCTTATGTATGGAAAGTATACGCTCTGCTATTGAACTATGCCCCAAGCCTCTTCTAAGTGATTTCGAACTCCTTTTTTTTTTCAATATGGCAAATCTAATACCATTTCCTGTTGCACTGCTAACTGGCAGCATTAGAGTGAAGGAGTTTCTTTGTTGTGAACTCATGAATGAAACTTTCACATGAGATATGATTCTCCTTATCATGAAGGCATCTGTCTTAAAATATTACCTAGAAAATGAACCTGATGACTCTAGGAAGAGCTAATCTTGCATATTCATTCTCCAAGTATAATGATTCTGTCCTTAGAAAGAACATGCATGAGGTGCTTCTCTGGTTGAATCTTCCTGAGAGTAGGAGCCGAAGGTAAATACTGTTTTCTCTCTGGGTGGGATTCCAGACACAGGAGCAGGAGAGTGAGGAAGTCAATGGGAATAGAGGAAGGAAAAAGAGGGAGGAAAGAAGGATGTGAAGGAAAGAGGGAGGGAGGAAATAAAACAGTACTCCATTCCTTAGAGAAGAGTTACTACTCTGTGTAAGTGAGCTGCAAAGTTGTGGACCTCTGGGACACTGTAGAATAGCGCTTTCCCGGCCCGGCGGGATGGCTCAGTGGTCTAAAGCGCCTGCTTGGGAAAGCTTGGGCAGCTTCAGGGACCACGGTTAGATCCCCGGCACCACATGCTGTGCCAGCCCTGCCCTTGGGGTGGGCTGAGCTGGCTATAAAAATGAGTGAATAAACAAACAAAGGTTCTGAAATAAAATCAAATAAATTCTTAAAAAAAAAAAAAAAAAAGAATAGTGCTTTCCTATAGTCCTGTCTCCCAGTGGGGGACTACTTTTATGCCTTCTATCTCTCTCTGGTAATTCATTCACAGTCTGCCTATCAGGCACCAGCCAAGTGAGGTCCAGAACCGGAGGAAGCCCTTGAACAGAGATGCAGAAGAAGAGGGACGTGCAGGAAGATGGTATCCACTTCAAGCCCAAAGCCAAAGCCTAGTGTGCCAACACTGTGGCTATGCAGGAAGCCCTGGGATGCTCAGAATCTGATACATCCAGCCTTCAGCCTACATCGGTTAGTATGTGGAAGGGAACAAGTCATACAGCTTGGCCTGGGCCTGGGCCCTTCCAGGATGGGGATGCTTTGACCCATAAAAGGCCAAGAGTGCTGGAAAAACTCACTTTGTTCAGGAGGAGGTTGGGAAAGAGATTCTTCAGACAACCAGGGCAGCCGTGTTGTGCAGACAGGCAGTGGGAAGAATCCTTCAAGCCATACTCACTTTGTCACCCAGCACAGGACTTCTGTTCTTTACTCCTTGAAGAAGAAACTTCCAGTGATTATTTTTGAAGCCAGTGTTTTCACACGTCCAGCTAGCACACCCGAACAGCAAGCAGTGTGCTAGGTATCAGTTAGAAGTGCCCAACTCTGTCTTGGTTGATTCACCCTCTAAACGTCAATGTTTTTGAGGCAGCAGAAAGGAACTGTGTCAGCGGACTGACTTTTCCTTATTTTCCAGGCAGATCCCTGAGGATGGGCCAAGGGCAGGGTTTGTCTGGGAGACTTTTCCTAAAACAGAGAATTCTGGAAGTCATCACAATTAGACAAAGAGGAAAAAGTGCCAGACAGGAGCGGGTGGGGGCTGTTTTCTCTTTGTGGTTGGTTGGGGTACATTCAAGATTCCTTACCTAAGATGAGGCTAAGAGCTTCATAGGGGGCGAGCAGCTGCCCCAGAGGTGCAAGGCTCGGCGCAGGTGTCGGTCCCCGCGGGTGAGCAGGCCTCTCCTCAGCTGGCCGCTGCTGGGCTGGTCGCTGGGCCTGACTTGGCCTGGGGCGGCTGCCGAGGCTGTGGGCTCGCACGGTTTGCCCAGTGGTGTGGGCGCTGTGAGACTCCTGCGTCCTTGGCCTCCCCAGCCCTGCGGCCACCACCCTCTGCCTCCCCGGCGCGGCTTCGTTATCTCTTGGCTATCTAGTAGCCGCGCTCGGTCTGCCCAGCTCTGCTCGTGCGCCCTGTGGCAAAGAGCCTTCCCTTCCAGGGGAGCTGGTCGCCCAGCACGCCATCGGGATCCGCCGAGGCGCAGGACGCTGAAAGGTCTGGGACACGCCGGTCCGCCCTGCTCTGCGCTGCGCGCTAACCGAGGGGAAGTTGGTTCCAAAGTTGAGAGAGCGCGTGGGCTTGGGGGAGGGGACCCGGGGCGGGCGTGGGCGTGGAGGAGAGGACAGGACGCTCCTCGCGGTGCCTTTGTTCTGCTCCAGGACAGAGACCTGGCACGGAGTCGAGGGGCGAGCCCGGGACCGGCACCGGCCACATTCCACAGCCAGCAGGGGCTCTCCGGGCCACCCTCTAAGCACCGTCCGCGCGCCCAACTCCCTAGCCCCCACCCCTGTCAGCACTACCCCAAAACTTCACGAGCCCGCAAAGCTCCCGAAAGTGGTGGGACTGGGAATAGGAAGGAGGGTGGGCAGGCAGGGGTGTGGAAAGGGTCCGATACAGGTGGGAAGGTTCATCTGGGCGTGTTCCACCCCTCCCCCTTTGCACTAGAAGCTGTCTCTCCTTGGGGGTCCCCAATTCCATCCCTCGTCACTCTTTTCTTCAGTTTTCAGTGGAATCTAGAGGGCAAAACAGCGCTGCTTGGAATTGGAATTGTCCTTTGCGCCGACGCTGTGGGCCACAATTGTGATGAGGGTTCCAGTTGGGAGAGGGTGAGGATAGGGATCCCCAATTCCAGAGTTCAAGGACGGCGCGTCCCAGGACCCGGCGAAAGATCAGCAGCTGTTCCAGGTCTGAGACACCTGGTGGTTCTGGACAAGGCCGTGGAGAATGGGGTGGTCCCAGAGGATGCGGGGCTGGAACTTGTCAGCGCCCCGGGGGTAGGGCCTGGGGAGCAGCTGGGGACCTGAAATTGGGTCTTCGGGCGAGGACCGGGTAGAAGCTTAGGGAAGCGAGCGCGTGAGGAGCGCTGGACCGCGCAGGGTCAGAGGAACGCGGGTATCCCGGGAGTCCAGCCATCGCAGTTTGAGATGAGGGGAGTGGGTGTGATGCTGGGGCCGGGAATCCGCCCTCCGAGCCCCTCACGGAATTGCACAGAGCCTGTGGCAACAGGTATCCCGAAAGGTGGGTGGGACCCAAGCTGGCCTTTGTCCTGGACCCTCGAAGGCTCTGGAAAAGAACCAACGCGTGGGGCGGGGGTTCCTATCACCGCAGCCCTCGAGACTGGTTTTGGCGAGTTTGGGGAAGGAGGGTGAATCCGAGTTTGAGGGCTCAGGATGGAGAGGCTGGCGCGCGCCCCACCTCGGATTGTGTGAGCGCCTTTATCTTCTGGGGTTGACCCTTCGAAGCCTCGCGTCCACTGGGATGATGACAAACTCGTGGAAACTTGATGCCAAAGTGGATCGTTCACCCTGACTGACAGGGAAAGTGCCGACAAAAGAGGGGCATCTCCCGGAAACAATGATTTTGGGGATTTTGATCCCACGTCGACTGGAGCGCCAGGGGAAGGGGGATGGGGTGGTGGAGGGACGGTTGGTGGGGAGGGGACCGCTTAGTGTCCCCGGAGTAAAGTTTGCCGCGAGGTAGAGGGAAGAGGGGATCGGGGCGGGAGATGCGGGAGAAGGAGGGAGGGGCGGCGAGGGCGGGGAGGGAGAGAGGAAGAAGGGGTGAGAGGGAGAAACCTGCCGCCGCTCGCCGCCTCTTTGTCTACTCCGGGACTTGGAACAAAAGGGGGAACTTGATGAACTCTCCGTCCTCCCCTCTTCCTCGGACGCCCAGTTATCTCCCTCTCGCAACTTTAGCGACGCGACTTTCTCCGCTGCCAGGCTACCAAAGAGTGCCCGAGCGCCTCTCGGGAGTGCAAAGAGGAAAATCGTGACCCTTAAAAGTGCGACGAAGTGGCGCAGAAGGTGAGCGGGGATTGTTGTCCTGTTTACCTCTGTCTTGCTCAGCTCGCCCTGCTCCTCGCCCCGGGGAGGGCTGCGTAATCCCGCAGTGGCAAAGTTTGGCTGTTATATATTCCACCTCCTCCTTTCCACCCTGTCCCTTCGCTTTGTTCTTTCACGAACTTGCACAGATTGTTCTATTTATTTATTTTGTAAATAGGCAGAAACCAAGGAGGTATTGCTCTCCTGCGCTTCTTTATAGAGAGAGCTTGGGGGATGGGAGGAGGGGATGGAAGGGGGCGCGTGGACTCTCTTTCTCCCTGCCGCGTACATAGTGGGTGAAAATACGCTGCTCTGGATGGGGACAAGGTCCGTCTCATCCCCACCCAGTCCCAACTATGGTTGCGCCAAAGGAAGAGGTGCGGAGGCGGAGGCTGTTTCCTTGCCGGTTTTGTAACTTAACTGTCTGCGCAGCGCGCTCCAAAGACCCGACGCGCAATAGAGAAGTAGCCTGCAACAATAGCATGCGGGAGAGGTCCGGGTGGAGACGGCAGGGCTCGAGCGCTGCCGTCCCCGGGTTAAAGCAAACCGGTAAGAGTTGGGGAAAGTTTCCTCGGGGGGCTGGAATTGGGTGGAGGAAGCCACAGGTTCTGGACTGTCAGGGATGCAGGGATGGAGAAATAGGGCCTGGACCACTAGTTAGATCGGCCATTCCTCGGGGTCACCTGTGGTCTCCTTGGGGTCAGTCCTCCCGCCCTCACTTTATGTACCCACCCTGCTCGAGTGGGCGCCAGTGGAAGGGGGCCGAGACCTCTGAGCTCCCCAGCCCCAGGCCTCCGCCCCGCCTTTTGTATTTTAACCTTTTGTTTCTAGGCCACGCCCGGCCCAAAGAGGGCTGGCTGCTGGGCTTTTGCTTCCGAGCGGCGGCCGGGCGGGCTCCCTAAGTTTGCTTCCTAACTCACTTAACTTCCCAAGGTTTCTAGGTTGGTTCTGACCCACTAGAACTGAGTGCTCCACCACCAACCAGGCAGCGCCTTCACTTTATATAAAAATTTCTTTCAGTGTTTTTCTCTCCTTACTCCACAAGTTGCTTATCTTGCCTTGTCATTTGGTTAATAATAATAATAAAAAAAGACATCTTGAAGGCCGAGGTCCGGCCTTTATGGAAAGTGGGCATAAGTTGGCTGTAGTTGTCAGGCTGTCTTTAAATACTGCCAATGTATGGTTCTACAGTACAAATGTAGGTCATTATTTCAGCTCCGTTCTGTGGGATGGGCCAAGTACCACCTGAATTTATCACCTTTTCCACTCTCTTCTCTTATAGTCTCCTTTGTGATTTCCAAGTGGCATTCTTCCCAATCACGAACTTGTTTGCCCTTGACAAGATAAAAGAAGCACCAAAGTGACTGCACCACTTAATAACGTGAGAGACCATTGTGTCTTTTCACTTCTAAAAGTTGGGATTTTTTATGGTCCCAAGCCTACATACAGCATTTTGCATTTTCAAGTCAAAGACTGAAAAACTTTGAGACGATGATTACTTTTGGATGGCAAGGGAACATATAGGGCGGCTGGGAAGCTTATCTTCATTAATTTTCATTTTCCAGGTGTGATTATGATGGACATTGTGCAGCGGCTGGAGAACCTCCCACCGGTCAGCTTCCCTGGTCCCTGTCATTCTTACTGGATGTATCAGCCAACAGTACACAAGCCCAGTGCCCAATCATTGCTGGACCGAAAGCCACCAAACTTCTTCAGCTGGAATTGCTTAAGAGTTAAATTGTCGGAATTTTGGGTAATGCCTGTCCCTGTGTGGATTACTCCAGTGTGATGGCTGGGAAGTCGCCACTTTAAAGAAGGTATGCTTCTATGTGGACACACTACAAGCTCTTGGAAAAAATCAGCTCTCGAGCTTGAGCTGTGACCGACGTGATCTATGACTTCTCATTCCTTGTTTGAGTCTAGTATTTGTTGATCCTTTTTCATTTGGAATGACTTGAGTGCTATTGATAAAGCTTTTAATTTTGCAATGTATTTTTCAACTTTCACACACATAACGAATGCAGATTTACGGTGACTAAGGAAATTCCGTAACCGTTAGGGCCCGGTAGGTCAATTGGTCCCGTATCCAATTTTGTTTATGTGAATTTTCTTTTTAAATATCACAATGGGAGTTTCAATGTTAGCAGAATTTATATGGTCTGCGTTATTATTATTTTTTCATCTTGATGCTTTAGTTTGGTACATAGGATCTAAAAGCGCCCCCCCCAAAAAAAGAATCTCTGATGACACAGTCAATATAAAGTACAAATTCTTTCAGGAAAAAAATTAGTTATGTAATAACCACAGAGCCTAGAGAGTTGTTTGAGCTTCATAGTATACATCAACTTTTTATAGTGTTACAAGAGTATTATATTCCCTCTTAAACTCTTACAGTTTATTTCTGTTCATTAAGAGAATAGTTAATAATTCACATAAATGTTGTTGGTAGTATAAGTTTTGACACATTATTCACTGTCCTTCTTTTAGCAGTTGTTTGCCATGAAAAGTGAGTGTTCTATTACTTTGGGCTAGTCAAAGAAGTTAATGGGGAATTTTAAATATTTTCTCCCCAAATTAGTAAAATGTTATAGTTTGCTTATCATTAGTAATATAAAGTTACACATGTGCTTTACATTCTTTGGCTTTAATTTATCATCTATGTATTGAACATTTAACTAGACAAATTTTACAAAATTATTTAGCATTGAGATTTTGGATTGTGCCTTTCTTGTGAAGTTTGTTTTATTTATTTTTTATATTATTATTATTATTATTATTATTATTATTATTATTATTTTGTCTTTTTGAGACAGGGTCTCACTATGCAGCTCAGGCTGGCCTTGAGTTCACTTTGGTAGCTCAGTTTGGTCTCAGACTTGCGCCGATCCTCCTTCCTGCCTCAGCCTCACAGGTGCTGGGATTACAGGTGTGCGCTGCCATGCCCGGCTCTCTTGTGAAGTTTGTTTCAGATTGTTAAATAATACAGCTGCTGATGTAAAATTCTTAATGAGAATTAATTATAATTAGTTTCATACGAGCACTTAGCCCAGGGAATATTACTTCAGGAAATATATCTTTAATTTCTATAAAGTGTACTTCTGGCCAAGTATGCTACATTGAAATTTACTATTTCCTTCAATGTTTTCACTACCAGTTTAGCAAATTTCTATAAATATTTTTAGCAAAAGTTTGAGCTTTGGAGGTGGGGAGTGCTGTATTCTCTCCCAACCAGTGCTTTACCTGTTCCTATGTAAAGTGAGTATGTTTCAATTTGTTTTTGTGGCCACATGGCCTTGGTTATAGAAACAGATGCTGAGATGAAGCAGATCTAAATATGGAGCCCAAGTGCCATCCCTGGTAACTGCGACACCTTGGGTGGGTCCCTGGTTTCCTCAGATCTTAGCTGTTGGCAAAGTGGCTATCCCAAAACTCATGTCAGAGTCATGGTAGGAAGTAATTAAAAGAAAAAAGAAGTAATAAAAACTTAACAAAGCACTAACCATCTGTAAACATACAGTGAAAGATACTAGTAGCTTTCACAATGAATAAGTTATATTTTAATTCTTTCTTTTGTCTTTATGGGATAGGATTTCATTATGTAGTTGAACTCATTTGTAGCCCACGGTGGCCTCAAACTCATAGGTAGGCATCCTCCTGTCTCAGCCTCCCTGGGGCTGAGATTACAGGCATACTTAAAAGTTTTCTTAGATGCTCACCAAAATATTCAAAGACATTTTACATAGAAGTATGCACAGGGACCCGATAGGATGGCTCAGTAGTCTAAAGTGCCTTCTTAGGAAAGCTTGGGCAGCTGTAGGGACCGAAGTTCGATATCCGGCACCACATACTGCACCAGCCCTGCCCTCAGGGCAGGCTGAGCCTGCCATAAAAATAAATAAACAAAAGTTATGAAAGAAGAAAAAAAAATTCTTAACAAAAAGTATGCACAAATTTAAATATGCTTTTTTAAAAAAAAATTTATTTTTATTTTTTCTTGCTTCAGAACCTTTATTATTTGTTTATTCAATCATTTTTATGGCCGGCTCAGCCTGCCCTCAGGGCAGGGCTGTCACAGCATGTGGTGCCAGGGATTGAACCACGGTCCCTGAAGCCACCCAAGCTTTCCCAAGCAGGAGCTTTAGACCACTGAGCCATCCCGCCGGGCCCTAAATATGCTTTTTTTCCTTTTAGAAAAATCTATGCTATTTCTGTCCCATTCAGTGCAGATGCTTTTACTTCAGCAGAAGTTTATTAGGTCTTGCTGTGTGTAAACTTGTTGCTAGAGGTCATGGTTCATGGTAGAGTTTGTGTTGCTTTTGCTTCCTTATGGAAATATCTGCAAGTTGAGATAGTAATAACTTCATAATTTGTTTACTTGAGATCTCTATTTTCAATGCTAATTAATGAGAAGTAGACATTGATATAGTTTTAATAATTTTGTTCATCAATTTTTATGAGCCAAAATCTCCAGTGATTGTTTCTTGAGGAAATCAAGAACTAGAGCACAGTTTTCAGATATTAATTTTTACAAAGAGGTCTTTATTTAAATAAAAACTCAGTTAAGATAAGCAGTGCTTCGAAGAATAACGCTTCACAATAACAGTTCTAAATCTGGGCTATCCATTTTGTAGGTCTGTAATTTAGCAAACTGTATTGTCTTCTCTGAGTGGTTATTTTAGTTTGAGGGAGAGTCTATTTGTATTTTTTTTAAGACGGTCTAAGAGGAATATTATGATATTGCTTCTTCTTAGTTATAATTTACAAACAGGTAAGTTGCCAAGAACTGAGATTAAAAAAGAAAAACGTAGGGTTTATTCACATTAAGATAGAGAAAGACCTTTATTAAAAAGTTGCATTCAAAACTTTGTTGAAAGCATTTTATTTTAGTTACCAGATTATGTATCAGTAATAAAGCTACTGCTAACACAATAGTTTGGAATTATAGAGTTTAAAAGGACAAATATATTAAAGCTTTTCTATGGTACTTATTATTTCTTAAATTAATAACCACATATACTTAATAACTTTAGATAATATTTCATAGTTCTGAGTTTTAAAACTCCTTGTTGATTTGGATCAGCTTGAATTACTAGATTCAGAACAATCTATTGGAGTGTTTCAATAAATTTAAATGTAAAGAAAATCTGAATGTTCACCTCTGCTTTCTAAAAATAATGACTACGATATTTTTTTTTTTTCTTTTTGTAATGGGAATCAAACTCAGGATCTTGGCTTGCCAGTCAGGCACTTATGCCACTGAGATATCTCCCCAGCCCCAAGTGATGATTATGATATATGCCAAAGATATTGTGAATAAATGAAAAATACTTAACTTTGACCTCGATAATAGGTTTAAGAATGATTCCTTTGCATTCTGAGCACCATTCTACTTATCAGCTTTTTTTTTTTTTTTTTTTTTTTTGTGGTACAGAGGACAGGACCCTCCGCTTGCCAAGCAGGTGCTTATTCTACTGAGCTATCTCTCCTACCTACTTATTTGCTTTGAATTTCTTTTATTTTGCTAAATTTACTTTGATCTCTTCTTTATGATCTCAAGTCTGCTGATTTTTAAAAATAACTGCCATCTCTGAAAACTTTTGATGGTATTTTAACCCCTTTTGATAAAGATGCAGGTGTGTGCAAAGTTTATCCTGACCCTGGGAAGTCTTGCTAATTCACACTCTCCACAGTCTTTAAGTAACAGGGGTTTAGTACTTTTTAGGTGTCAGACATTGCTCTGGGCACTGCAGCCACAGAAATGAAAAAGATAAATAAGAATGCCTACACCCTTAGAGCTTATTACCTGTAATATGTGTTCAAAGGTGGCAGCTGCTACTGAGAGAAGTACAGTAGGAAGGGAGAACGGGGGCTGTGAGCAGAGAGGTTGGAATTTTCAAGGGCACGGCCAGGTCAAGATGACCTTGTGGGGAAAGTGACCTTGAGGACGAATATGGAGGAAGCAGAGATGTGAGCTTGCTGGTATCAGAGAGAGCAGTCAGGCAGAGGAAGTGATAAATGCTGGCTTATGGAGGGACAGCCAGGGGAGCTGTGGAGTGGAGAGCATGGGGCAGTAAGAGAGGGAACAGGGGTCTGGTGGGAAGAGGACAGGGTGCCTGAAGGCAGACCTCCTGGTTCACACCACAAGAGATGGGCGTGCCACTCCAGGGTGATCTGATATAATTACGGCGTAGTAGGGCGACTGTGGCTGGTGGGTGAAGAGCAAAGCAAAGGCAGGAAGGACAGAAGTAGGGAGGCCACTGGGCAGTGGTGGACCATGTCCCAAGGGGAGGAGGTGGTGATTTGGCCAGGAGGTGACATGGAAGTGGGGAGACACTGGACCTTTGGAGTGAAGTCTGGAGCAGTTTTCTGGTGGGTCAGATGGGGCAGGTGAGAGGAAGGGAGGTGACGTACAACTCAGAGATTTTTGCCCCAGCCCTGGAAGGACTGAAAATCCCAGCTGCAATGACAAATAGACTTGAAGGATGAGAGACTGGATGCTCAATGTTGACCCAGAAAGATGCATGGACTTTTTAACCATTTAAGAACTTGGACACATGAATCTAGTTTTTGGGAAAATAATCTCAAGCCAGATCTGTGAATATGAACAAGTCAAATGCCATGCTAAGGCTATGGCATTGGATGTAAGAAAGGAGGTCTAGGGACTGACCGTTAAGGCTCTCCCGATTTGGAAGGGACAAGGATGAGCAGCACAAATGCAGACTGATGTAAGGGAGCTGCCTCTGGGACCGGAGCCACTGCAGAAGGTGTTCCCTGAGGGGTCAAGAACACTAGTGTCATGTGCTGCTGACAGGATCACTGAAATGGGAGTTGAGTGCAGATCCTGCCCTTTGGGGACATGGAGGGCAGTGCTCTTTGTTAGGATGTGATAGGATGATGGCAGGGCACATCTTCATCCTAGTTTGTCAAACCTATTGTACGCCTTGAAAAATCTCATCGATTCTACCTGAAATTTGTTAATGCTTTATATACATGATGAAGTTCTTTTAAATATATTATCTGACTTGAGTCTTATATAGCCCAAGGGAGATGGGGATGGAATTGTATGTTTTAACATGGTTGAAGAAGAAATTGACACTTAGAATTAAAGCAGTTGGCTTAAAGCCATCCAAAGTTAAGGTACAGGTGGCTTTGTTTTTAACCTGAAATGCTTTGTCATCCATAAAAGAGGAAATAATGACAATAAAGCCAATGATAGAGGTGACGGTCATGATGTGTATGAAGTACAGAATTACAGCAGGGGAGGGAGTTTCTGATTACTGGGGCCAAGGAAGACTTTCTGGAGTTAGGATTGAAAATGCATGAGTTGGCCATGTTGTTGGAGAAAGGAGGGTCATCCTTGGCTTGGAAAATCCAAAGTGCCAAGGCAGGGAAGGAGCTAGCCTGGGGGGAGAACTGGATTACGGTGGGTGGTGCCAGGCCCTTTGATTCCTGATGAACTTGAAAGGCACGGGTAGGAGACAGGCAGGGCGGCAAGTGCTAGTTCAAACTTAGCTTTAAATGTAGTTTTAATAGGACAATTAATTACTAGGCTCCATCTTAAATGTAATGCAGAGCCCTGAAGGTAGGTAGATAGGCACAGCCCTAGTTAGGAATGCTTGTGCATACGCACGTCATTCCAAATGCTTATTTTCGAAATTCTTTTCTTCTTCTTTGATTTTTTTTTTAAACCAGGGATTGAACTCAGGCCCCTGCACTTGCCAGGCAAGCACTTATTCTACTGAGCTATCTCCCCACCCTTCTATTCTTCTTAAAAAATGAGAGGTGCATCTAAATTAGGCCATCGGGTGGATTCTGAGGAGTGTGACTCCACCCTATATTGATCGGAATACTTCTGGCTCTAAGCAGGAAGTTACTCATTTAGTATGGCTTAAGAAGTACAGGTTTTATTTTATTTTTTGGAGTTTTCCATGAAAGAAATTAGAGGAGGGATGTTCGTAGACTGGTGAATTAAGTACCACATCAATGTCATGGTTTCTGGTCAGTTACAGTTAGCCACCTAACAACACAGGGGACATGGATCCTTGCCTTGGATGTGCATATTTTAAGTATATAATTCAGTAACCTAAGGGGGACAGTTATACAAAATTTGCAGGTATGGCTGCTATTCTTTTTTTTTTTTTTTCTTGTTCCAGAACTTTTGTTTGTTTGTTTATTTATTTATTTGCCTTTTTTGAGACAGGGTCTCACTATGCAGTTCAGGCTGGCCTTGAGCTCACTTTTTATTTTATTTATTTATTTATTTATTTATTTTTTCTTGTTTCAGAACCTTTGTTTATTCACTCATTTTTATGACCGGCTCAGCCCGCCTGGAGGGCAGGGCTGGCGCAGCATGTGGTGCCGAGGATCGAACCGCGGTCCCTGAAGCCACCTAAGCTTTCCCAAGCAGGCACTTTAGACCACTGAGACATCCCACCGGGCCCCTCACTTTTTTCTTTTTAAAGAATTTTTTATTTTATTTATTTATTTTTCTTGTTTCAGAACCTTTGTTTATTCACTTATTTTTATGGTCGGCTCAGCCCGCCCCGAGGGCAGGGCTGGCGCATCATGTGGTGCCGGGGATCGAACTGCAGTCCCTAAAGCTGCCCAAGCTTTCCGAAGCAGGCGCTTTAGACCACTGAGCCATCCCGCCGGGCACCCTTGAGCTCACTTTTGTAGCTCAAGCTGGTCTGGAACTTGCACTGATCCTCCTGCCTCAGCCTCCCAAGTGCTGGGATTACAGGCGTGAGCCACCACGCCCGGCTTGCTTATTTATTTTTATGGCCGGCTCAGCCTGCCCTGAGGGCAGGGCTGGCGCAGCATGTGGTGCTGGGGAATCGAACCTCAGTCCCTGCAGCTGCCTAAGGTTTTCTAAGCAGGTGCTTTAGACCACTGAGCCATCCTGCGGGGCCCGGTGTGACTGTTTTTCACGTTTTTTTTTTCCCATGGAATCTTCTTTGCTTGTTGACAGCCATTTCTATTCCTACTTGCCAGTGAAGGCAACCTTTAACCTGTGTTCTGTCTGTCTACACTGCCCTTTTAGGATTCTCCATATGAAGGGATCCGTCTGCCTAGTGGCCTCCATCTGCTTTCCTTTGCTTCCCGCACAGCTTTTGCAGTCCACCCATGGGGTAGCAGGTATCACTAGTTGGATGCTGTTTACTGCCGAGCAGTAGTGCAGCGTAGGATTGTATCTCCTTTGGGGTGGTCTCTTCCTCAGATGATGAATATGGTAGTTTCCATTTCTTTTTAGCTTCAAGAATTTTCGTGCATGGGTCTTTGTGTGGACATGTATTTTTCATTTGGGTTGATATCCGGAATCTGAGTTGCTGTATGTATGGGTAATTTATATTACACTTTTAAGAAACTGCCTGTTTTATAAGTTGGAGCTTACCATGTTATCTGTTTGATGTTTTTAGGAGTAATATCTGAGGTTTTTCTGTTTCTCCACATCTTGGCTTTTTATATCTTTTTATGAGTAAGGAAACTGTTTATAGAGATCACAAGAGAACTTGGAGGGTAACTACAGTTGGTCAAGACCAAACTAGGCACTGACAGGGAGACTTTCAGAGAGTCTCAGATTGATGGGCCGACTCCATGGGCTGCGGAGGCAACCAGAGAGCTTAGCTGTGCCCAGTGCCTCGGGAGAATTGGGAAAATGGCTCCTGGTGAGACAGCTACTATCAGACACCCATCCCTCAGGGTACGGATGAATTATTGATTTAGACATGCAGAAGGGAGCTGAGTGAAGTATATAGCAGCCGTCATGGTCTAAAATGTTAGGCTGAGACTTGAAGAGAAGTCATCCGTCCAATGGGCAGTTCAGGTTACTGCTGTGTTTTCAGCTTTATCACATGCATTTCTGACAGTTCACCTGCTGTCAGCAGTAGGAAGAACAGGCCTGGCTATGCTGTGTGACCTCATGGGCAGGTGCAAAGCCCTGGCCTTCCTTTGCTTTTGGCCAACAGTTTTGGGCAGCCCCCACAGTAGCTTCTCCTAATCTTGATTAAGTGTAAGCTAACAGCCACCAGGCGCTCAGCAAAACACAGAGAAAGACACTTAGACTAGGTTAAGTGCTGGGGCACTTTCTCAGGCTAGCAGCAATTGAAGAAAAATTGTTTAAGTGTGGGTAAAATAATGTATTTTCATAGTTGTATCTGATTTTTTCTTGTTGGGGGAGGGGGATAGAACCCAGGGTCTTGGTAGTGAGTGACATCCCCAGCCCTTCAAAATTTTTAAAAGTTTGAGATAGGATGTACACACACTCACACACACTCACACACACACACACACACACACACACACACACACACAGTTACCCTTATGTCTGTGGGAGATTTGTCCCACATCCTGCCATATGCTATATGTATTACCTAATATGAGGTAAACGCTAAGAAAATAGTTGTGATGCTCTATTATTTAGGGAATTATGGTAAAGAGGTTGATGCTCAATCTAGATGCAATGTTTTTCTGATAAAAACTTTTTTTTCCCTTCAACTGAAGTGGGTTGAACCCACAGATTTGGAAAGCCCATATGGAGGCAGACTGTATATATCCAGAGGCAGCCTAGGTGGCCGAGTTTGACCTTCCTCTCCCATTCCTCGCACAAGCTCCTCCTGGCCTTTTAGGTCTTCTGAGGTTAATAGGGGAAGCACGACTTCTTTTCAAAATGTCTAAAGCAGAACAGGCCCAAGATGCACACGCTTTGCCCCTTTTCCTTGAGGCTGGCTTGGTGTTTGAACCCAGTCCCTTCTACAGTAGAGTGGGGTCCCTTTAATTGGACCACTTCTCCAGTCTTTGCTCTCCATGACTGGCCTTGGAGCAAGGAGGATGTGAACTTGAACCTCCTGGGTATCTCACACCAGAGGTTCTGCATTTTTTATCACTGAGGTTTCTCATAGACTGAGACTGGGACTGCAACAGCTCTTGTTTGGCTTGAAAAATGATCCCTGGACATTACAGTGATTGACAGAAAGCTGTTAGATGGCGCAGTGAAGCCCCCTCTAGGGGTCCTCCACTGGGATGCAGATAAGAGGCCCAGACAGAGGAGGGGGGAAAACTCCGAATGCCCCAAGCGGGCTGCCCTTCTGTGCTCTGAGTCCTTGCATGGTGACGTCAAGCTTCTACTCTGCGTTCTGCTTAGCCCCTGCCACACATTGGAATTCTGGGAGCTCCCCTTCAGCCTGTGTCCTTCTGGGAAAATATCACTAGGATGCTGGCCCTTAATGATAAATCTTTATAGCAGGGGGCACCTTTTGGGGGTGGCACGTTACTAATGTGACAACTCCTTGTGCTGAGATCCTTTCTGTTGCATTTGGCTACAGTGATCAGAATAAAAAAGACGGTAGTGTGAGAAAAAGATTTTTAGCATATGTCTCCAGCTTCTTCTAGTTTTATTTTTGCAGTTAAATATAGTTCAAAGGAGAAACCAAGTTCACTTCTTGTCATTCGGTCTTTAGGGTAAATAAACCTTGCTTCTATCATAATAAATGTTCAGTGCTTGACTCAGTGTGGGAATTTAGGTGGAAGTTCATGGAATGTTTTTCTTCAGAATTTTCTGTCAATATCTGCCTGACTCCAGAGTCAAATTCAAAATGTTCACTTTTCTACACAATTAAGCTGCCATAGATCAATATGTTGCATAGGTTTGGAGCCACGTGTGTAGGAGTATACTTGAGAAGCTGGCCAAGCCAGGGCAAGAAGTATCACTCTATCATAGTCCCAGCAGTGAGACCTCTCTCTGTGGAAGGCCTCCTGTGTTCGGAGATTTCACAAACCAGGATGGGTTTGTTTGGTGAGATTGCTCATGGAACAGAGCTGTTGACTTAGGTGGCCAGAAAAGGGGTTTTGACTCTGAGAACCTGGGGTACCCACTGAATAATGGCTCCTCCACCTTCTATTCTGGGTTTTTTTTTTTTTTTTTTTTTTTTTTTTTTTTTTTTTTTTTTTTTTTTTTTTTTTTTTTTTTTTTTTTTTCTATTTGTATTTTAGGGAAGGATGTACAGGGTGCTCACGGTCTCACTACCAGCTCGGACTCATAGCGATCCTCCTGTTTTCAGCCTCCCAAGAGCTGGGATTACAGGTGTGCAGCACCACACCCAGTCTCAATTGCCTGCTCAGAGTGCTCCAGGGTGTGGGGCTGCCATAGCAGGCCCCAGGGATCGAACCCTGGTCCCTGCACTGCTTGCAGATGCTTTCATCCACTTAGCCCAGTGTTTGTCACTCGGGTCCTTCCACATGTCACCATCAGAGGCAACCCTGCCTGGTCCTCGTCTGCGGCTGCTTTTTTTCCCCTTGGTTTCCACATTCTTCACAGCTCTGTCTCATTTCAGTGGACTCTGGCCAACTCCATTGATCTCTGGTTCTGCTTGTTTTTATCTTGATCCCAGTGTGCTATTAAAAAGTGAAATATCGTTCTAGATAGTTCCAGAATCAGAGCTCTCCCTGCTGTCACAGCAGCCCTTCTTCGGGGTGTTGACTGCATGGATTTGCACACTGTCAGTGGCGTCCTTGAAGTGTTGGTGTGGTGCACTGCAGACCCTCTAATCATCTGGGGAGTAATGAGCTATGCTGAGTACCATTTTTTTCCCCCTGTGGAACCAGGGATTGAACTCAGGCCCTTGCACTTGCCAGTCCTTTAGCCTCTGAAGGAAGCAAAATTCCTTATTCCATCTTGGGAGGGGCCTCACTCCGCAAGGACTTCCTCAGCCAGGTAGTGAGGATCCTATTCCTGAACTGAGGTATAAGAGTTTTCAGCAGCACGCGGTTCTGCAGTTGAGTACCCAGTTTTGTGCTACCTTGCTTGATTTTTCAGTTATTTAAATTTCATGTCTGGCAGCCCCACCTTCCACCTCCCCAAAAAAGCTTAGGAGTTGTGGATTGGGTAATATATCCCCCTTTCCCCCAGAGACCAGCTGTGAATATGGAACCTGTAAATGTTACCATGTAAGGAAAATGGTCTTGCAGGAGGCATTAAGACAAGGATCTTAGCCGGGCATGGTGGCTCACATCTGTAATCCCAGCACTTGGGAGGCTGAGGCAGGAGGATCGGTGCGAGTTCGAGACCAGCCTGGGCTACAAAAGTGAGCTCAAGGCCAGCCTCAACTGCATAGCGAGACCCTGTCTCAAAAAGACAAAAAAAAAAAAAAAAAAAAAAAGGATCTTGACTGGAGTCATTGTCCTGGGTTATAATGGCTGAGTGGGTCCTAAGTGCAGGCCTACAGGTCTTCAGGAGGGAGAGAGGCAGGATTATGTTAGGCACGGAGGAGTCACAAGGAGAGAGGCAGAGTGAGGAGAGAGCTGTGACCATGAGCCAAGGAAAGCCGGCAGCTGCCACAAGCTAGCATGGATTCGTTCCCTGATCACGACTTGCCTGACTATGGGAGGATATGTTGCTGCTGTTTTAAGCTACAGTCTGTGATAATTTGTCACAGCAGTCCCAAGGAAATACTCCCAGTTGCACCCTTCCAGGGGTGGGGTCAGGTCTTCCTGTGCACCTGGCTTCCGGGAGTTTGCTGGCTCCTCACCCAGCAGGCACACAAATATCTCAGCTCATGCATGACTTCATTGGTTCAGAAATTCAGAGCCTGAAGATTTGTATTCAGTACTGTTGGAAGAAAAGTGAGACCAGCAAGATCTTGGCATTTATTTAGAAAAGAAAAAATTAATACCCTTGGGGTTTAGTATGTTATGTGTTTATTGCATCTGGAAACTTGGATTTACAGTATGTTTTAATGTAGAAATCCCTTTGCTATGCTAGAATATTAATCAAACCACCAAGCAAACCTCATCTAGCAGAATAGGAAAAACGAGTCAGGGCAGTGGTTTGATGTCTTAATTAGATACTACCTGTCTGCTCAATTTCTCTGTTTTTGCCCTGACAATATCTAAATGACAGTGTTCTGGGATTTCTGGATCAAACATAGAGTGTCTTCTGCTCCAATCTTCCATGAAATGTGATTTTGAGACTGAGCTTGGTTCTTACTCAAGCAGAACCCTTAGTGTAGTTCCCAGGGTTTTCACTGACTAGGTACAGTGGGATCAGGTTCTTTGGGAAATATAAACAGGTTTTTTTTTTTAAACATAAGGAAGCCATGAAAATGATTCATAAACTGCTATGGTGGTGAGTATTATTTTAATAGCATGATATTCTTTGTAGGTATTTCATTTTTCTCTGGTATAGACACAAGATCCCATCTAGCTAGACCTTTCAGCTAGGAATCCTAGCTACATTGTAAGGCCAAGTAGGAGTTAAAAGAAACTACTAGAACTTTTTGTCAATACTGTTAAAATTAGCAGTAAAGAAAAGGAAAATTATACACCATAAAACCTTACAGTTAATGTGTGGATGACTTTGTTTTTATGTCCCTCCACAGCATAGGTAGGGTTTTTTTTTTTTTCTTAAATAAATTTATTGTGGCATGTGAGTATCTGTATCATTGCTTGACACTGCATAGAAATATCAATAAATTAGGGCTGAAAAAAATAAATTAGGGCTGGCAGTATAGCTCAGTGGACTAAGTGCTTGCTTAGGGAAGTGCAGGAGTAAGGGTTCGATCCCTGGCTCCACATGCTGTGTTGGCCCTACTCTCGGGCTGAGCTGAGCCGGTGATGGAGTCCAGGCATGGCGTCATGTGCCTGTAATGCCAGCACTTGGGAGGCAGGAAACAGGAGGATCACTATGAGTCAGAGCTGTGTAGTGAGACCCTGAACAAGCGCGTGTGCACGTGTGTGTTTGCGTGCATGCGCGCACGTGCGCACACACGCAATATCAATAGATGGTATTTTGCAGCAATCTTGTTTTTAGACAGACATGCAGATGATCAGATATTATAAGAATAGGCTCATGTAAAATCACAGTTATCTCCTTGGCTATGCAGGTGCCTGTGATGAGGATTTAATTTGAAGGATACCTTTCCCCTCCTTGAATTCAACTTGTGTTGGTCTCCATATTTTGATTAATGTTAAAATGGACATTAAGCAGTTTAGTTTGAAGTAAACCAATTTCCCATATCTAATTAATGAAATCCTTGGATTATAGTTAGCATTATTCTTTTCTCTCTCTGCCACATTTTAAATATGTTCCAGTGCCATTTAGATTTTATTGCTAACAGCTACAGCCTTATTAATTAGGAAAGAATTAAGTGCTGTGATTGGGACATTGTCTAATAGATTTCTAATGAAATTTCCCAGAGACAGGCCCATGTATCAGACATTGTATTATTTTCTTGGAACATAGCAGTTACTCAATAAATAATTATTTGGTTTCCTGAATGAATTCATGATTAGATAATGATTAAAATCAACATATTTTACTGTCACAAAGGCCTTAACTAGCAATTTGAATGTTCCGTGACAACCTAATTATTTTTTTCATTGCTGGAGGTGGGTCTCAGGGCATTACCCATGTAGGGCAAGCGTGGTGCCATTGGGCCCCAGCTCCTTGTACCTTACCTTGTGTGGCTTTCTTCCTTGCAGTTCACTTGAGTTGGCCTACCCTCCTTTCAAATGCTCAGATATGAATAGTGACTACCATATTGTACAGTGGACATTAATGCTGTCGGGAGGCTCAGATTTTAGGTAATTGTTTTTGCTAATTAGTTGTAAAAGTCAGATTTTTTTAAGCTATTGCATATAATACATGAAGTGTCATATAGCAAAAATTGCACTAAAAATTAATCCTTTAGAGATTGAATAAAGATATAATACTTTCTACACTTTAGAGGTCATAGCTAAGCATTTTCTCCTCTAAGATTCAGATTTTCTTGTGCACCATTGTGAAAGAAAGGCACAGTATTTATTCTCTGAAGCCTCAGCTTCCCTTTCTGTAAAATGGGAATAATATTTGTCTCAAGGTATAGAGATGATGTGTATAAAGTTCTTAACCCTGTAATGGTTGTTAGCTATGATTAGTTATTTTTTTGGGGGTACTGGGGATTGAACTCAGGACCCTGCGCTTGCCAGGCAAATACTTATTCCATTGAGCGATCTCCTCGGCCCCTATGATTAGTTCTTATTTAGCATTTTCTTTCTCACTCAAA
Source organism: Myocastor coypus (assembly GCA_004027025.1). Taxonomy (NCBI): domain Eukaryota; kingdom Metazoa; phylum Chordata; class Mammalia; order Rodentia; family Myocastoridae; genus Myocastor; species Myocastor coypus. The sequence continues at coordinate 16,040 of PVJA010019327.1, read as the reverse complement.
ACTCCAGGAAAGAGATGTATCATTTCTCTCCCACTCCAAATGTGACTAGAAATTACTATGCTTATGTGATAGAAATAAGGTGCTTAAATCAGTTCAGAATAGACCAGTTCAGGTAGGGAGGGCAGTTAGATGGTTGGTTGGAAAACAAACACTGGGATTTGTGGGTACAAAAAGTTGGCAACCTTTAATTTCAGTCCCTTTTGTGAGGTATCATACTGTACCTAGAGACTCCATTAAAGCATTAGGCAGACGTCAATATTAAGTCAAACTCTTGTCTTCAGTGTGGAAAGGTGATTATGGTAGAGAAAAGATTATAGATACTGTCTAGACTCCGGACCACTCGTTCTGCATAGAGTGTATCTAGCTCTCTGATCTTTGCTGACCCAATATAATTGAACAATATGAAATTTAGGATATTAAAATATTTTAGTCATTTTATTTTGTCAATTATTTTGTGTTGGGTAAATGTGGAACTACTAATAAGAAGCCTTGGGGATATTTAGATAAAATTATTGTTATCACACTTGGTCAAATAGTTGTTTTCATGTTTTTTAGATGATGTAAATATGTTTGGAGTATAGAAATTCCTCCAGGGTTTCCTGGTAATTTTTGCATAATTTAAGTACCTTTATTGACTTGATTCTAATTCTAAGTAAGATGATCTTCGTGATAAAGGGCTGGTGACCAGAGTTCTGTTCTTGAGAATTCTATAGCTTTCCCTAATAACTCACCAGTGTTCTCGTTTGATTTAATCTTTAATGAAAAACACTTATCTAGGGAAGCGGTAACAGTTTCAACAGTACTTAACTAATCGTGATGGATTTAGGGGGAATGTTATGATTATCAAGGCCGGAATGTAGGTTGTGGCTCTTCTGTTAATTTCTTCAAAAGCCTTTGTTTAATGTCAAATTTTAGTCCACACAGACTTGGGACACAGAAGGAAATGTTAACCCTGTGGTTGAAAACAGAGCTCTTAAATGGCTTAGTAAAAGCATTGAATAATTTGTTAAGTGTTATTTCTTTCCTATAAAAATAAATGAATGTAATACTTTAAAAATTGCTATATATTTATGGAGATTAGAAAACTCCTGTCAAGCCTGGGTGTGCAGCTCAGTGGTAAAGCACTTGCACACAGTAAAAAGCCCTGGAAAGCCCACCTAACTAACCTTTGGAGTTTTTACGTTGGAGAATGTAGGTTTCTGTTTAGTTGAGATGGACATTCACTTACAAGAACAAAACAGAAAGCTCACCGTTTCTTTAAACTGTTGCTACCAAGGTATTTTGACATTTGATGATGGTGGGTTAAGACCACTCTAAACATGAGTAATTTCCCTTTGCTTCAAATTATTGGTTGTTCATTCCAATTTTAGTATATGTGCTGCCGAAGCGAGTACTATTGTTTGTTCAAAGCATAGATTTGGTTTATTTTTGAATAGCGGAAGGTTGGCAAGCTCAATGTGTTTTCTAGGGGGATTTCTGTCTGTGGGTTCCTCTTGCTCTGAGGTTGGGGGCATCTGGCAGGGTCTCAGTTCCCTACTACTGACCTGCAGCTGAGAGCTGAGTCTTGTTCTTTTCATCTTTGTGTGTGTGTGTGTGTGGAATCTGGGATTGAACTCAGGACCTTGCACTTGCCAGGCAGGCACTTGTGCACCTGAACCATCTCCCTGGCCCTCTTTTATGGCACAGGGTCTCACTGCATAGCTTGGACTCTTGGTGATCCTTCTGTGTTCAGCCGCCCCAGTGCTGCGGTTACAGGTATGCACCACCACTTCCGGAGTCAGTGGCTGGCGCAAGGGATTGATACCTGAGTCAGATTTCTCATTGCTTGCTATTTTGCATGGAAAGTTCCTGAAAAAGAAAGTATCTCTGCAGAACTTCTTGGAACAGGTTTTCCTGTTCCTGTGGCAATGAAAGAGGCGGATTAGATGGGTGTGCATTTTTTCCCCTCCGGAAATAAGATAATCCTGCAGAGGCCTATGAGTTAAGAAGCTCTTACAAAGATGTAGGTGTCATATTCAGCTTAAGAAAAATGAGATACTTTATTTGGTTAAAGAAATAGAAAAAGAAGTGGTGACTTGAAAATGCAAGTATTTGCATTTCTGTTTTGTGTATAAATTTGGTTGTTTCTCTGTTTTGTCTTCAAAGAAACCTAGGAAGTATTTATATCTTTTAAACTTTTATTTTAGCTCTGTTATGATAATGAGTGGAGCTAGAGTAATTTCTCCTCTTAGACTTGACCTCTGCTAATCACATGTTGTGACACCTCTCACCATCAAAGGAGCTAACTAACAAGTCTGATTTAGTACCTGTGAACCTGAGAAATATTCATTCTATAAAATATGGCTTAACTCATGGGTTGGCTAGAAATCCTGGGATGAAATATTTTTCTCCATGACAGTGAGGTTCTTTATTTCAATTTCTTTAATATTCTAGAAGGTTTTAATTTTTGTTTTCTGATTGCTGACAGATTTGAGATTCATGTTTTAAATGATGGTGTTGACCAGGGTTGTTGTTTTAGTGTAGAGACGCTTGGCTTATTGTTAAATTAATGAGGCTCATCTCAGTAACTGCATATAAAACCCTGGGCATCAGCTTTCAGTTATTCATAAAGCTTTATTTGCCCTTTTAAAGTTTGCTTAGAAAGCAGAGGTAGTGGGGTAGACAAACATCCTTACCACAGAATTTCAAGTGTCTTTCTTGGAAATGAAGCAAGGGGCACTTTATTTATTGGCTGTGAGCTGGAAAAGCATTTCAGCTGATGTTAACATGGCTTGACATTCCCAGAGGTAGTTCATTCCAGTTTCCTGGGCCAGGCGAGGTTCTCTCTGCTAAAGCTGAGGGATTTGCCTAATGGTTCAGTTACAGGGTGGACTTCTGGCCTTCTGCTACTTTGTGGACTGTGCCTGTTGCTGCTTTGCTGGGAAACTATGAAGAAAAAGTCCAATAGGGTTGCTGTGGAGCAGTCATGGTTGCTATGATTCAGTATGGCTGCAGTCATGTCAGGCTGTATCCACAGATGTACCGCATGCTTTGTGTGATGACCTAAGAGAGCCTGGAGCCATCTTAAGGAGTATTTCTGAGTAATCAAACTGAAATTTCTCTGAAAAGCTTAGTTCATCTACATTTTTGTTGTGAGTTCGCTGATACTTACATTTTTTTCCAAATCAGATGTCTTATAAAATGTTGAATATTCTATAACTTGTATATATGTATGCATGTATGAAGTATGATAAGAGATGTGGTGAAAGTTTAAATTAAAAATAAGATTTGTTCTAATAAACCATACATTACCACAAATTCCCCTCAAAACCCATTTCCTCTCTTTAAACCCACTTAGCCTTGCTATTTCAGGCAGGTCTAGAATCCTCTCTCATGGGCACTTTTAGGCGTGCTGTTGGGGTTGCCATGATGTCCTGAATTGATCCAAACATTTATCTTTGGGGGAAGAGCTGGAAGTTGAAAGGTTCCAGAGTCAGGGAATAAGGTGGAAGAGGACACACTGCTATGTTTTTATTTGATAGAAATTACAGTGAACAGAACCATAAACTGTCTCAGAAAGTGGCAAGAACTGTGGGATACGTGTGCTCACACTTAAGGGAATACGTGGGGGAGGGGCTCTTCATGGCACTGTCTCTTTTACTGTAATAAGGGAAGGGTCTATGGGGTGTTCAGGGTTTCACTACTAGTAGTGATCCACTTGTGTACAGCCTCCCAAGAGCTGGGATTACAGCTGCATGCCACCATGGCCATTCTCCATTGCCATCTCAGCTTGCCCTGGGGACTGGGCTGGCATGGCAGTCCTGGGGATTGAGCCCCTGGACCCTGCGCCTGCTTGCACGTGTTTTAATCTGCTGAGCTATTTGGCCAGCTCTGTAATAAAAATTTAAAACCATAGATATTCACTGTAGCTTGTGTTCACACTGCGTGTAGTCCTGCATGCTCAAGTTTTTGTGGTTACTGTTGTATGTGGTAAAATCACTCACACCCCATGAATTGTTAAGTAAGTATTTCTGGATACATGGAAAAAAGTTGCCGCGAAGCATAGTGTTGCCTTTGGGAAAATCCTGGCTTCTTGAAGATAAATCTTCCTATTATAATATTATTATCCTCTGGCGTAGGCAGTTGGCGTTCCAGAAATAGGAATTCTGCAGCAGGAACGCTGGCTTAATTTTGATCAATAATTGGTCATACAAAATTTAATTTCAAAAAGGCATTGGTAAAGCGAGCTATGCCAGTGTTTTAACTCACGCACTAATTTTACCCCCACTTCTCCCTTTCAAGAAAGGACAGTAAGATTGTGGGCTCCTTGCAAGTAGCTGACTGTGCTTAAACTGCTACTGGCACTGATGCGCTGTTATCCCGTAGGCGTTTGGATTCTTCTGTGCCCTCCTGGGTGGTATCTAGGGATGTCTAATGTCTTCTAATTATTGCAGATGGTGGGTAACGAACATTGAAAACATATGTGTGCAAACACTTTTCGGTGTTGCAATGTAGAGTCCTCATTTGTCTTTTTAAAAATTGAGTGTGTGGACTGGTAAGGGTCCCTCATTAATTACTGGGCCTGACGTTTCTAGGACTAACCAAGGAAGATTCAGTTGGCTGTGAATCTCCTGTCCCAGGGCTGCAGTGGCAAGCCTCTGTTTTATGGCATGAAGGATTATGCCCAGTAGGATCGCCTCCATTCCCGGCACCAGTATTTTCTGCCTCTATGAACTTGCTGATGCAGCATTTGTATCATTTAAAAAAAAAAAAAAATGGACCTGTGCTCCTCTTTAAAGTGCTTTAAATTCAGACAAATTTATGTTTTATCAAAAGGTTAATCCTGACAAATTATTTCTGGATGGCGTGCTACAGGTGTGGTTGAATTAATTCTGTAAGAGGCAGAACCAAATCTATATTATAAGAAAGATGTGCTACATTTTCTGCGCTGAACATAGAACTGGAGGACTTGGGGGCGGGGAGCTGACTGGGGCCTTGGCCCTCCTGCGTGGGTAACTGATGATCACAAAAGGTGACCTAGAGCTTAGCATTCCTCATCCAGGGCTCTGCCTTCTAGTGTAATCCTTTTTCTCTTCGTCTTTGTGACCCTCTCCTCCTGTGCCCTTTTTTCATTTCTTTCCTCCTATTTTTTTTGGTGTGAATGTGTGCCTTCTGTTCATTTATCTTCTGGAAAGATGTATTCTTTGTGCTTTAATGGTGGGTACTTCTCCCACCGATTACTTGAGAAGCAAGCGGACTTTTTCACTTCTTGCCTTCCTGGGTCACACAGGTGCAGAAAGAGGATGAAAGCAAAACGAGAGGGGCACACACCAAGAACCACACGTTAGGTGGCGCAGAAAGTTGAAATGTTTTCTCGCACACCCCTAGTGGCCTGAAGTCCAGGGTTTCTTTTAAGGCCTACCTAGAGAGCAGCTCTTCCCTTTGCGTGCAGATGGCTCTGCTCTCTCTTCTCATTATCTTTCCTCTGTGTTAGTCTTGTCCAAATTTCCATGAAGGAACTTGTCACAAGGATTGTGGCGTTACATGATCCTGTTTTCATTTAATTGCTTCCTTGGAGAGATGCTAAATTTTGGCATATTCCAAGGTCCTGGGAGTTAGGACTTCACCATGTGAGTTTCGTGGCGCCTAGTGGTTGCCCTTGGCCCTTGATAATGCCTAGGCCTCTTCTCTAACATCCCTCAGCAGTTATTTGAAGTATCCAGGAAGTCAGCATTTTTAGTGTTTTGATGATGTTTCTTTTAAAAAAAAATGTTTATTTATTTACTTTTTTGGTGTGACTGGGGTTCAAACTCACAACCTTGTACTTGCCAGGCAGGCACTTGTGCCATGGAGCTATCTCCCCGGCCCCTGATATTTTTTTACACTGGTCTTTGCTAACCATGTGGAAATTGCTAATAGGCTTTCTAAAAAAAAAAAAAAAAAAAATTAGAGTCCCATAACAGTAGCCATCCATGAGTTAAATCTAGTCACACTGCTTCTTGTTATTTGGTAGTCATCTTTTTTTGCTTTCAGTGTGGGGATCAAACCAAGGCCACCCACATGCTCAGCAAGGCTGCAGTTGAGCTGCACATGCGGTTCAGCTCTGGTGATCTTCATTGGCCTAAAATTGAACAGACCAGAAAGTTAAGTAGGAAAAGAAAATAACTTGGAGTAGGAGGTGTTGGTGAGTCTGCATGAAGTATGTCTCAAATGTTTTCTAAGAACCTGCTAGATTGGCTTTGTCAAATAGTTTTCAGGTTAGTAGAGTCATCTCCTTGCTTTTATGTATGTATGTATGCACGTATTTATTTATTTACTTATTTATTTATGTTATGGCCAGCTCAGCCTGCCCTGGGGTGGGGTTGCTGGCACAGTATGTGGAGCTGGAGATTGAACCGAGGTCCCTGTGGTTGCCTAAGCTTGTCTGAGCAGGTGCTTTAAACTGCTGAGCTATCTCACTGGCCCTGATCTCCTTGCTTTCAAAGCACAATAGCTGAGGTCAGAATTTAAGGAAGAAAAGGATGAAAAGAATGTGTGACAGTATAATCTCTTCAATATATTTTTTTCATAAATCTTCTACCACCTATGAGTTACGTAAAGAAGAATACACCAGTTATAAGAACACAGTGATATTAAGAGTACCATGGAATGAATTGTCACAAGTGCATTTTTTAGATCACAGATGAGTGTAGTTGTATGTGGCTATAACTCCAGGATTCTGACGGGTTTAGGCTGAAGGATTGCAAGTTGGAGGTCAGCCTGGGAAATGCAGCCACCAGTGAGACCTTGTTTGCAAATGAAAAATAAAAAAGGGAAGGGGATGTGGGATTATAGCTCTGTGTGAAGTCTCTGGGTTCAATTCCAGTACTGCAGAGAGAAACAAAACAAAAACACAACACAAACAGAAGCTCTGTAATATTGGGCAACTGGTATAGCTCAGTGGACTAATCGCTTGCCTAGGTAAGCCCAGGGGCCAGGGTTCAATCCCTGGCACCACATGAGGCACTGGCCCTGCCCCCAGCTGTGGTGAGCTGGCAGTGGAAGTCCGGAAGTGGTGGGGCATGCCTTTAATTCCAGCACTAGGGAGACAGAAATCAGGAGGATCACTCTGAGTCTAAGCTGCATTGTGAGACCCTGAACAAACAAACAAACAAACAAACAGACAGACAAAGCAACTCCACAGTGTTGGTGACTCCTCTTCTGGCCCTCTTAGTCACTATTCCTTCCAACGATAGTTTCTGTGGGGACTTTTATTAACATACACAGGCATTCTGCATGTACTGTTTTCCATTTATCCGCTGTTTCCTTTGTTGTGTTTGTTTGCTTTTCTTTAGCATTTTGTTTGTGAGATTCAACCATGTTGCTGAGTGTAGCAATGGTTTCTCATTGCTTAATGGTGCTGACTTATTTGAATATATTCCACTGTATTTATTCTATTATTGGCAGATACTTATTTTCAGTTTTTTGATTGTTAGGAATAGTACTGGTAAGAGTACATTCATTTGTTCCTAATGTAAGCATATTTAATTCACAAGGAAAAACTGTGCATATTTGAAGTATGTGGCCTGATGATTTGGTATATTATGTTGTGTAATGACTACGAACACTCTTACATGTTCTCGTTGAACATAGGTGTGCATTGTGGCATGCAGGGGCTGGGATACAGAGCGTATATTACACTTTGATCAGCACTGCCAGATAGGCTTCCCGCAGTGCCAGGACCAATTTACACTCCCACCAGTTATGTATATGAGTTCCACAGATTACTCCAGCTTTGCTGTAGTATCAAGTTTCAAAATTTTAGCCATTCTCTTGAATGAGTAGAGGAATCTCATCGTGGTTGTATTTTGTATCGACATGTACAGAAATGAATTTGAGTGTCTTTTTATCTATTTTTATCATTCATACATTCTAATCTGTGAGGCTGTTTCAAGTAATCATGGCCATCTGCTTATCCCTGACATTTCCCAAGCTCTTGTAAGAATTAAGTGTATACATAATGAGTCAATCTTTCTTCAAGTTAATGCTGTGAAGACTGGGTTTCCTTTGGACAGTCTAGGATTATATTTCTTAATCGTGTTCACTCTCAGAAGTGCCTGAATTTAGATGTTTAATTTATAGTCACCCTATTTTTAGCCATCATCCCTCCTGCAATATTTAATGCCTTTCTGTCTGAAATCATTCTTTCATTTGTTCTGCCTTTGGTAAGTTCTTGCTCTATAGGAGGAAGGAGCATAAAAGCTGGGGATAGAGAGATGACATCAGACATTTCTGTTATTCAGTCTCAAGGAATACATAGATCGCCAGCACCCTGGGAGGTTGAGGCATGAGGATTACAAAGTCGAGCCCAGCTGGGCAACTTAGCGAAACCCTATCTCAAAATAAACATAAAATAGTTCTGGGGATGTAACTCAGTGCAAAGCCCTGGGACCAGTCCTTAGTGCAAAAGAAAAGCCAAAGCCAATCAACAGATTAATTACTTGATTTAACCATAGTTTGTTAATCATAACTCTGAATTCCAATGGAACTATATTGATGTCAGAAAACACCTATAATAATGAAGTGAATTGTTATATGCAACAGCTTCTGCTGGCAACTCGCATACATTTTGACGCTACTAACTGATGACATGCGGACACACTGCATTTGTTCTGAATCGTGTAAAGAATTTGGTGTATATTTTCTTCTAGCTTTGCAGAGGCACTTGTTGAAAATACAGCTGTTCTTTGATATTCTTGAGGAACAGGTTCCAGGACTCTCCCTTGGATACCAACAATCCATGGATTAATTCCATTACATGAAACAGTCCAGTATTTGTGTAGAAGTTCTCCAGTATATTTAAATTGTCTCTAAATAATAATACCTAACAAAATATAAAGGGTATTTCATTAAGTATGATCTGGAGACCACATTCTGCAGGGAGTATAAGAAGAAAAAAATGTCAGTACGTGTTCAGTGCAGACACAATTTTTTATTTTCTTATTCATTTTAATGAGAGAAAAGATAAATAGCAATGAAACAGTTTCAAAACAAGTTAATAGGATGGTTACAGCAATTAATACAATGCATATTGTTGTCTTCATAGTAGTCATTCAGAGAATAAGATGCAGACCTGATATCTTGTCTAAACAATATCAGTATAAACTTTTATTCTCAGTGAACAAAGAGGGTAGCTGTATATCTATATTAACTCAGATATATATATATATATATATATATATATATATATATATATATTTTTTTTTTTTTTTTCTTTCTAAAAATTGAGAAGGGCTTTTTAGGCTGTCTTAAGAGTGAGTGTGAGAATCGAACCACCGTCCCCTCTGCCTGACTGAGATTGCCTGCCCCGGTGCTTAAACCACTCAGCTAACCAGAAAGCCCTCAAGACACAATTTTTTAACATTATTTTTGAGGGCTAGAATGGCCATGGGTCAAAGTCAGCATGGTAGCCATGGTCCTAGAGGTGGTAAGAAGGATGACAAGGATAAGAAAAACATATGAAGCTCCTGTACAACTAGAGGGGGGAAAAAGAAGAAGAAAACAAAAGGAACAGATGCTGGCAGGAAACTGCCCCTGGTGAATCAGGAACAAATGAAACGATGAGAAGAAAAGCAAGAGGAGGAAAGGTCAAAGGTAGATGATCTGAGGGGGACCCCAATGTCAGTAGGGTCCTTAGAAGAGATTGTCGATGCCAGTCGTGCCCATTGAGTCTGCATCTGTGGGCTCAGGACACTACATGAGCATCCTTTCATTTGTGGACAAGGACCTGCTGGAACCAGGCTGCTCATTCCTGCTCAGCCAGAAGGTGATGCTGTGATGGGGTGTTGACGGAGGGCACAGGTCCTCTGGTCACAGTGATGAAGGTGGAAAAGCGCCCCCCCCCCCCCCGAAGCCTATGCTGACATTGGTGGGTTGGACAGCCAAATCCAGGAATTTCAGGAATGTGTGGAGCTTCCTCTCACCCATCCTGAATGCTATGAGGAGATGGGTATAAAGCCCCCTAAGGGAGTCATTCTCTGTGGTGCACCTGACACAGGTAAAACCTTGTTAGCCAACACAGTAGCAAACCGAACTTTGGCCATTTTCTTGAGAGTGGTTGGCTCTGAACTTATTCAGAAGTAGGGCGATGGGCCCAAACTTGTATGGGAATTATTCTGAGTTGCTGAAGAACATGCACCATCTGTCTGTTTATTGATGAAATCAACACGATTGGGACCAAAAGATATGATTCAAGCTGTGGAGGTAAGAGGGAAATTCAGCAAATGATGTTGGAACTGTTGAACCAGTTGGATGGATTTGACTCATGGGGAGACGTGAAAGCTATCATGGCCACAAACTGAATAGAAACTTTGGACCCAGCACTGATCAGATCAGGGCGCACCAACAGGAAGATGGAGATCTCCCCACCTAATGAAAAGACCAAGAGGCACATCTTTCAGATTCACCCCAGCAGGATGACGCTGGCCCATGATGTAACCCTTGATGACCTACCTGGTCATGGCAAACGATGATCTCTCTGGTGTTTATAGCAAGGCAATCTGTACAGAAGCTGGTCTGATGGTGTTGAGGGACCGTAGAATGAAAGTAACAAGTGAAAACTTCAAGCAATCTAAAGAAAATGTTCTTTATAAGAAACAGGAAATTATCATGGAGGGGCTGCATCTCCAGTGAACCACTGCTGCCTTCAGGCAAGTGGTTGGGACTTTTCTCAACCCCTGGGAAAGATGAGATTTGGGAAGGTGTCCTGAGGGAGATAGTTGGTTTTTACTGGCAACATGGCGTGTCTTTTCCAGTATGACATACAAGGTGCCTACTGGATGGGCTTTGTGGTCATGTGGTGATGTGGTGTTTGCTCTCTGCTTCCCAATAAAATGTGCTCTCTCACCAAAAAAAAAAAAAAAAAAAAAAAAAAAAAAAAAAAAAAAAAAAAAAAAAAAAAAAAAAAAAAAGAAAGAAAGGAAGCAAGAAAAAGAAGAATATGTTTGATTTGTAATTGTTTGAATTTATGGATGTGGAACCTTGAGCTATGGCCGGCCAATTGTATGTCCCCTGTGTCACTCCTCTCATCTCATGATTTTATTCCATGTTATATTTATCTTAGGTAGATTCTACTATAAATAGTTTCCTGAAAGTCAGGTCTGGGACATAGGCCTCAAACACGAAACTTAGTCAGAAGAAAACTAGTCCCTAGTGGAACTTGTCTTCTTGCTCGAGTTGGGTCCAGCTGTGTTAACAAAGGCCATGAATAGTATTTCTTACCCAGCAAGGAACCCTGTACTGCTTTTATTTAAATGTGCCCCTTTTCACATTTGCCAGGTGCTCAGGTGTCACTTTACACCCATTGTGTGATGTGTGATGGAACCATACATAACTGCCTTGGTATTTTTTTTCTGCTTGTCACATTGCTAGATTAGAGTATCATTAGCTCAAAGTTCCTAGAGCTGGTCATATTGTCCAACATATTAGCTACTGTGGCTAGCAATGTCTTTCAGATGCATGAGAATGAACATGTTATATTAGAACTCCAAATGTGCACTCATTTACTCTTTTTTTGTGGATCCAAGGATTGAACTCAGGTTCTTGTATTTGCCAGGCAAGAGTTTATTCTACTGAGCTATCTCCCCAGCCCAAAAGATACCCAAGTATTTCTTTCTTTCTTTTTTGCGGGACCGGGTCATTCACTCTTTTATTTTCCCATGTGATTACCTTCTGAGAAACTGTAGTGTGCTTCAGAGTCTGGAAAGTTACCTCAAAGAAAGTGGGGTTGAAGATGAGATCAAAGGATGATCAGGAATTAACTAGAGGCAGGAGTAGGGTTGTACAAAGGCTTTGTGGTAGGATGGAGCTTGGTGGGCTGTGTCTGCTAGGTTTCTAGGAATGATAATCTGGAGGCAGGCTAAAGCTCAATCTCTGTGGCTTCTGCAGCTGCTTCACTTTATCTAAGAGCTATGATTTGCTTTTGAAGGTTGTAGGGAAAGTATAGGAGTGCTAGGACCAGAATTGTACATGATAAGGAGTGTCCCGTGTCAGGAAGAAGCTGATTTTGCAAGTATAAATAAAGAAAAAAATGAAATATTTATCCTTATTGTACGATGTAACCTCTATGTCAAAGAAACCAAATAGCACAAGAAGAGAAAACTCTCTGTAGAGGTAATGCAGCTGATGTGTGAAAAGGAGTCAGAAGATGCCATCAGTCTGTGGTCCTTAGTGAATCAGGTAATAGCTATCAATAGACGTTAACATTCAAAGAGAGACCCAAGCAAATAAGATCATGCAAGTATATAGTACTGCCATTGAGGAAACATATGAAAAAGTCAGATGTAGCGCTGACCACACTTCTAGACCTGAATATTCTCAGAAAATGTCAATTTAGGGACTGGAGCGATAGCTTGGTGGTCTAAGCACCTGGCAATCCCAACAACCCGGGTTAGATACCCAGTACCACATGCTGTGCCATGCTGGCCGCTGAAACTGGCTATGGTGGTGCACGCCTGTAAGCCCAGACCTGGGAAAGCTGAGACAGGAGGATAACTAGGCGTTGGAGCTGCATAATGAGACCCTATACCAAATAAGTAAATAAAAAAAACGATTAAAATGAATGAACAAAAAGAAATTGTGAAGTTAGAGATGTGGTACCCGCATCAAGAAATACACTCAAGGGGCCGGGGAGATAGCTCTGTGGCACAAGTGCCTGCCTGGCAAGTGCAAGGTTGTGAGTTTGAACCCTGGTTCTGCCAAAAAAAAACCCAAAACAACAACAACAAAAAACATTCCATAAAATACAGATGTTGGACAATTTTATAGGACAAATGGAGAAATTTCAAAAAAGAAGTTACAAAGAGGGAGAAATGAGAATTGGAGGGGACCCTATTAAAGAAAAGAGACTCACAAAAGTGGAACCTGCTGGGATTGTAATTTTGACTTTCTAACAATACACTGAGGGATTATTGTGAATCATTCTTAAATGTGATCGTGTGGTTTTAGTTATGTTTAGACAGCAGCAAGATGGAGTCCCTATCTTTTAGAGATGCACGCTGAAATATTTATGACGGGAATGATGTGATGTCTCGGATTTAATTCCAAGTTGGTGAAAGCTGAAGCCGGACAATGGATCAATGGCAGTTCACTGTATTTTCCTTTCTACTTTTGCTTCTGATTGACAGTTTCCTCTTCAATAAGGTTTGAGAAGAAGTTATAGAAAAAAATAATCACCATGTGTTTGACTCTTCCTTCTTACTACCTAAATCCTCGTTGTAGTTCAGGTGAAATGTATCAGCTTTTATACTTTAATGTACTAATATGCTACTGAGTTTATTGGAAATAACTCGATATATTAGTATATTTTGATATCCAGTAGACTGATTACATTTTTAAAAAATTGATACAAGATAATTGCAGACATTTTGGAGAAACTTAATGAAGGCAATTAATAGCCATGATAAATCTGTCACCCAAGAGAAAGCTACAGTTAATATTTTGGGATATCCAATCTCACTAGGAATATATCCATATCCAAATGTAATTTTAATCTTAAACTAATTAGATTCTTCTCTTTTAAAAATCTTTTGTCAGCCGGGCGTGGTGGCTCACGCCTGTAATCCCAGCACTCGGGAGGCTGAGGCAGGAGGATTGGTGCGAGTTCGAGACCAGCCTGGGCTACAACAGTGAGCTCAAGGCCAGCCTCAACTGCATAGCGAGACCCTGTCTCAAAAAGACAAAAAAAAAAAAAAAAAAAAAAAAAGTCTTTTGTGACCATTTCCCCAAAGCATTAGGAATTCCTTTATAAACAATTATAGTGGTTTATAAAAGAACTTTTGTTGTCCTTAAGAATGGCCTCAGTACCACGCATATTATCTTGGTACCACAGTTGATCTTTTGTGTCTTCTTTTCAGAGATGAACCTATACATTTCTTTCTTTTTTTTTGTTTGTTTTCGTATTTTAGGGAAGGGCTTATAGGGTGTTCAGGATCTCACTACTAGATTGGTCTCATAGTGATCCGCCTGTTTACAGCCTCCCAAGAGCTGGGATTACAGGCACTACGTACCACCATGCCCAATCCCAGTTGCTGTCTCAGTTCACCACAGGGGTTGGGCTGGCACATCCGGCCTGGGTATCAAACCCCCAGCCCCTGCACTTGCTTGTAGACACTTCAGTCTGTTGAGCTACTTGACGGATTCTTGTCTATTTATTCCTATTCTTCCTTTTTTAAAGATAGGTAGCAGAATCATGCAACATAGAGATAACAGAATTAGGCACACCAAAATATAAACCTGGAGTTCTGTTATTAATTATTTGTGTGATCTGATGCAAGTCACTTTGCCTGGACTTTTTTTTCCGCTAAGGTTCGTCTTTTTTTTTTTTCTTGGTATTTGTTTCTAAATATGTAATAGGCCCTCAAAATGTACAAACCTCTAAGCTTCTTTTATATGGAGAGGGAAATAAGAATTTAAATGGTCTAATAGCCAATGATAAGTTATGGAAGTGAAATTTTTGAGGTATATGTTGTGCTTCTTCCCCTCTCTGTTTACCTGGTATAGGCTCGGATTGTCACTGTAATTGTTCAGAATCTCGGCTTTGTGCGCTAAGTCTCTCAGGATGATTCAGAATAAAGCATGACCTCACTGTGAAAGGATCTGTCACCCTTCTGTTTCAAATGATCTAACACTTCTGAGGGGTACAAAACATTTTATTTTGAGGTTTATTTTTATACCAGATGACTCAACTTCAGTATTTTAAGCCTGGTAGCATTTTCATGGAGGTGTTTCATTTTTACTGTTACAAGAAAAGAGCTCACTTAAATCTGAAATGAAATCTGAAACATAATTTGAAACCTAAAATGCTTATTGATTGTAGGAAAGGACAGGAATCCATGCCACAGTCAAATTCAGCAGAGAAACTGCTTGCGGCCAAGTGCATGGGATTAGGAGCTTCTGTTCGTCTGTCTTCACATATCCAGTGAATATTTAACAACTCTGTGTTCTCAGAAGTAACTCAACTTGCAGAAATAGCTCATGAAGTCATTTTCTATTTAAATGGTTGGTGCTTTTTACAATAAATACTCTTTAACTAGGACGATATTAATGTATGTCTTTGACAGCAACTGCATTGAGAAGACAGCCTTTGCAAAACACTTTTGTCACCCGTCCAAGTATGGGTCTTTTATGACAGATTGTTGTGTGTCTGAAGGAGCTATTGTGTCAACAATAAGCATCATAATGAGTCTAAAAATCCGACTCAATGGAACAAATGCATTTTAATGGCATGCCTTTTACTTTAAAAGGATGTACCAAAATAGAGAGAGAGTCTGAAAGCAAGGCATTATTTTATAATGAAAGACTAATACATGGGTAGTTCTAGCTGAAGTAAGAGTGTAACTGAGAATGAATATTGACTTACTGTGGATGAAATCACTCCCATCCGCAGGCCACAGAGGCTCTACGAGCTTCTCTTGGGTGGCTGCGGGGAGGAATTAAGAGGGGTGCAGACACCTCCAAGTGGTCTTTCCTGAGCGTCAGGAATAAGTAGGGTGTGAGCCGCGCTTCCAACAGCAGCTTATTCTGGTTTTACAGGGTCCTGTTTAGGCTGCTTGCTAACGTTTCCCAGAAATAATTCTGGAGGAGCCTGTTTCTTGCAATGTTTACATTTTACCTTTTAAGTGTGCCCTACGATTGAGGGAGAAAGGCCGGAGTTTAGAAATACAGGACAACTTTTAATATGTTTGGGAAAAACATTTAGGCTATATATTTTTGGATCAGAGACCCAACTCTTTTTTTTTTTTTTTCTGGTAATTTTTTTTTTATTGTTTAAGTTTAACACGGGTTATGTTACATATTTTCATCACCAGATCAGTTTAGATTAATACATATAGGGATATAAGATTGATCAAACAATTAAACATTAACACTTCTAAATCAACATTATTATTTTTTTTTCTTTTCCCCTTTCTTTGAAAGTTGACATATTACATATTATCCTCACACTCGTTCTACAGAGTACAGTGTGTGAGCATGACCCACCTCCTTATTGATGTTGCTTAGAAAAAAGAAAAAAAAAAAAAAAA
>PVJA010019326.1:23203-38667 GCA_004027025.1 Myocastor coypus | reverse complement strand
TTTCTTGTTTCAGAACTTTTGTTTGTTTGTTTATTTATTTATTTATTTTTATGGCTGGCTCAGCCGGCAGGGCTGGCACAGTATGTGGTGCCGGGGATCGAACCAGGGTCCCTGCAGCCGCCTAAGCTTTCCTAAGCAGGTGCTTTAGACCACTGAGCCATTGTGCCAGTCCTGCATGATACTTTTAAAAGAGAATCAAAGAGAAATTGGATTAAGCTGGCTGGGACTGGTGGTGCTCTACTTATATAGAGCCCTTCCTGATCTTTGTCTCAGTCCTGGAAATTTATATTTTCAATTCCATGGAAAAGTGGTTAGAATTCTAAAGGGTTAATTCCAATCGGCCACTTCCAGTGCAATCCATGCCAAGAATAAAGACACTAAGGTGCATTTGTACTTGTGGGGAGCCAAGGGGGTCCTAAGTGGGGCTAGGGAGACGGTTAACCAGAAGGAAGGTCTTGACCCAGCACAAATCCATATTTTATTAATTCAAAAAGAAAGGGGTGGTTTGAAGGTGAACAACTGTGAGAATGGCGGGCAGTGGGTGAGTGCTGTGGGCTAGGTCCGGCAGGAGGCCTGGGAGGACCTCTGCAGTATGTGGAGAGAAGGCTCTGCAGACGGAGTCACCTGCATGACACAGCTGAGGTAGTGTCTGATGTTCGGGGCCGGGCCAGTGCCTCAGCTCTGAAGCGTGATCTTTCTGTCCTGGGAAGTTGTAGCCTCTCTCTCAAGGCTCATCCCAGCTGACAGGGATAGCATGGAGCACGGCTCATGCATGCTCTTTGGAAAGCTACAGAGATGGGGTAACGCTGACCTGTCACCTTCCTTCAGTGACCATGCATCAGCAGCTCATTTGGATCGGTCTGCTTAAAGCCAACTGAAGTGATCAGGAAAAGGCCCAGCCAGCTCTGGACGCATCAACACATGGAAACAGGGCCAGGTTGAGCCAACACGGAGGTCACCGCTCTCCTTCGGGGCCATCCCAGTGCTCCTCTACACTCAGCTGTAATCCCAGCGACAAAATCGAGCCCAGCCTATGCAACGTAGCAAAACCCTGTTGCAGAAAAAAGAGGTTGAGGAACACAGCTCAGGGAGGAGGCCCCGAGTTCAACCCATGGTGCTGGGGGGAAAAAAAGGCATGAAGCAATGGGGCTACATCTAGATTGGGGTGGGGAGGGCTGTGTGTGTGACACGGCGCACTGGAGGGAAAAGCTGAAGAGACCAGGCAGAGGGCGAGGGAGAGGGGTCTTTGAGTATGCTGCGAGGATTTATATGGCTGAGCTATCCATGTAGGGCAGAAGGCACACGCAGAACCAGTGGGCGACGGCCGAACAGAGCTGGCTGGAGCTGCCCTGCGACAGGCAGAGTACCAGGGAGTTGGCCAGCGCTCTCAGAGAGGCATCCTAGCCAAGGGATGGTGGTGAGCAGGCTCCGGCACTGAACACTCAGAGGACTACATGGCCTCCGTAGAGTCCAGACGCCTGGCACACCAGTAGCATTTGCACACTGTGCCGGCTTCCCACAAGCAGTTCGTCAGTGTTGGTGTGAGTGGGGGCACACCCAGTCTTTAACACACATGGATTTGTGGGCACGTAGGACATGGTGTTCTCCTTCAGGGGCCCTTGGGCTCATGGTGAAAGAATCTGGGCCACGGGGCCAGGCAGGCCTGGGTTTGAATCTCCTCCAGCTGCTCCAGCTGTGCGACCTTAGCCCAGTCGCTTCCACCTAGCCTCTTCAGCTTCTGGGTGTCGACTTCTTGGGGACAGCTGGATTCCTGTCCTTGGGGGCCGACTATCCCACTGTAGCATGTTGCCACAGGTATGTGGGAAACCTGGGACTCTGCCGTAGCTGGTTCTCTTTCCTTGCATAGAGCTCAAACCTGTGGCTCCGTTTCTACGAAATCTGGGGCACCAGAAGCCCTCCAGGGTCCTTGTGTGGTTCTGTGCCCCTCTTTCCCTTTGGAAGGTCTCTGAGTGTCAGGGCTGCCAGCTGCTGCACTCTGAGTGGCTGTTCTCCCGCTGTGGTTGCTAACTTCCCCTGGAGACGTCACACGCAGTGTGGTAGCAGTGGGAGCCCACGCCCAGGGAGATGCTGGCTGCAGTAGGGTGGCTGTTCTTTCTCCAGTGGGCGGAACGAAAGCCCTGTGTTTCTTAGATCCTGACTGCAGAGGCAGGGTGCCGAGCTGGTTGAAGAGTCTCCCCGCTTGGGAATTCACAACCATCCCCAGCAAGCTACTCTTCCTCTCCACTTTTCAAGGTGCGGCACAAGTGCCACTCTCTCTGGGGGAGCGCTGCCTGGCTTCTCCTAGACACACTGCACCACGCAGCCAGCCACCATTGAGGGTTCTTTTGTCCGGCTGCTGCTGGTCACAGGCAAACTGCCCCAGGGCTCCGACCAGCGTCTGACTGTCTCAGTCCAGGTGGATGTTCAGCTCCCCCTGGGGCACACAGCAGGCACCCCAGTAGGAACTTGCCATTTGATTCTTCTCCACCTTCTCACACGTCCCTTTATTACGTCAAGAGCGGAAAGCGTAAACACCAACTTAGCACTTATTCCTTTGACCAACATCTCGTGAAGTGCAGCGTGAGACGCCCGACGCCCCCGGCCACTTCCTGACCCACTGTATGTGTGCTCCTCTACCTCCTTCAGCTCAAGATTCTCCCTCTAGTGCAACTGACTCCAGTTCCCCTTAGGGTGCCACCCCTTCCACACTCCCAGGGCGGGAGGGACCCTTCCTCTAGTCTTGCTACGGCACTGCTGGTGGCAGGTTGAGGGTCCCCTAAAGCCCTGCCCAGCCAGCTGTAGTGCCCCCTCAGCGAGTTCCTAGGTACAGAGGCTGTTGGGGTGACCACTGCCCAAGGGCTGGCCCACTTCATCAGACCCACCCTTCAAAGGCATCCTGGATAATGAGCCGAGGTCACCCCCATACACAGGGCAGGAGTGACCCTGCTGAGGCCCTGTTTCTCGTCTTTTGCGGGCCCAGATTTCAATGCTGTTGATTTGCTCCTCCTCCTCTTCCTCCTCCTCCTCTTCCTCCTCCTTCTCTTCTTCCTCCTTCTCTCCTTCCTTTTCTTCCTCTTCCTGCCTGCCTTCCACCCTCCTGTCTTCCCCAACATTCCTTGGTCCTTGTTTATATTGCAGAAAACATCTGCGAGAGTAAATGGCTGGGAAGGAAGATCTTGGCAAAGGGTTATTTTTCTTCGGGTGGCTTAAAGGGGGACCGATGAAGACTTCAGCCCCACGCAGGCCTTCCCCAGGGGGACGCCCTCCCCTCACTCACAGCAGAGGAACCATGCCTGATGGAGACGGACAGAAGGTGGCCCAGCCGGCCCTGGGCCCCAGGCAGGAAAGATAGGTTTTCCAGGGGAACAGCCCGACCTGAAGCGAATTGCTCCAGGAGGGCGGCGTGAGGGAAAGGAGAGCTGGGTGCTTCGCAGCTGGCTCTTGAGGGGACCCCTGCGGGCTCCGTGGCGCCCACCCCTTCACGCTGGGCTCTGCGCTGGCTCCAGGGTGCAGGCTCGGCCACCGTGTGGTGGAGGAGAGGCCGGCCGCTCAGCCTCTCTTGTCTCCTGCTTCTCTTTCCCCCAGAGTGGCTATGCAGCTCAGGGCGCGCCTGCCTGGGCCTCAGGCCCTGTCTCCCATTCCAAAAGAGCTGTGTGGTTTTAGGCAAGTTGATGACTTCTCTGGTCCTCAATTTCGCCATCTCTAACAGAGAAATGCTGGCACCCACGTCACAGAGCTGTGGTGAGGAGGAGGAAGCGATGCTGGCTGCACACGAAATGTGGCTGTCAGTCCGTGGTGACGAGGACGGGGGTGGCATGATGGTGATGGCCCAGCGTGGTGGCCTGAGAGGGTGCGAGGGAGGCAGAGAGCCCACGCGGTGCCTGTGTGGCTTTCTAGACCTTAATCTTCCACTCTGCGTACCGGGCCAGGTTCCTTCCCTCCTCCCATAGAGGGATTGAGATCTACAGAGCGAGACGATGTGCGCCAGCGCTGAAGAGTGGAGGCAGAAACCGGGCTTCCGCATGCGCAGCACCGCCAGGGCTGCTTTACCCCGCGCCTGCTGCCTCTCCCGGCATTTGCCAGCTCTCCTGCCTGGCCATTGTCACCAGAGGAGGGAGGCCAGTGACCCTCACCTTCTGAATGAACCTCTGGTGTTGTGGCCTCTGGGGGCAGCGCCGTGAGTGCTACCTGGAGCAGAGCCTCGTGGGCTTGGGGCCTTGGTCAGGCAAAGCCTCAGGCCCGGCTGGGAGCCACAGGGTCTGCACATGCCTGGCGCAGAGCCTCCTGCGAAGTAAGTGGGGGCTGGGCCACAGACTCAGAACTCCCAGCCTTTGCCCCAGAGTCTGGCTCTTCCCAGAAAAGCCAGCAGCTGATTTTAAGAGGGCACTGGCTGGGGAGGGTAAGGGGTGGATTCTCAGCAGGACGGAGTATGGGGCAGGTGAGTTACGACGATGCAGAAGGAAGACAGCAAGTACCTGAAAAAGCAGCTTAGCAGGACCGGGGCAGGGCACTTTTGATGGGCCGCAGCGCGATCCGCGGCTTTCCTAGGCTGCTAGCTGAGTCGGGAGCATCTGCTCACGGACGATCACTCTAGGGGCCAAAGAGACCCTAGCCCAATTGCCCACGCAGAGGAGCCAGACCTTCTCGGACTCGGCGAGCGCTGAGGAGAGGCAGCCTTTGCTGAGCAACTGCCTCCCAAGGCCAAGCTGGAGGAAGCACAAGGCTGGGTGTGTACCCTCCTTTGAACCTGAGCAGCCTGGGCCCCTGACTGGTCTCTGCTGGGCGTGTGCCTGGCTAGGGTCGTGGTGGCCAGGTGACGCTACTGTAAGGTCACCTCTGTGCCTGCGAACTGTACCCTGGGGGCTTGGTGCCAGCTACCCAGAAAGCTGGCCCTCTACCAGCTTTGCTTGGTATTATTATTGTTATTATTTAACTTTATGTTTAATTACTGGGACACTGAGTCCCTCAAGGTCGAGCAGTATACATATGCCTTGGGCACACAGGGACAAGTCTGGGATAAGCTTTCCAGTCGCAGTCAGGCTGGGAACCTGTGTCTGTGGTGGCCTCAAAGCTGCTGTGTTTCCTCCTCACCAGACCTGCCCTGTTTGGTACGATGTCATCATCACCCCTGGCTATTGAAACCCAACTGAGTTAAAAGTTCAGCACAGCCACTCTGGCAGCAGCTTCAGGGCTCAGTAGCCACCCTCGGCCGGCAAGTGGCTGTCTTGTGGGGCACGGAACAATTCCTCATCGAAGAAAGTGCTTTTAGCCTGGCGACGAGACCGTACCGAGGCTCTACAGCGCTTTCAAATGCCGTGTAAACCCATTTTCTCCGCTGTAAACTTGTACCTCCGAGTTCTCCCCTCCCAAAGGATGGGGTGTCTCTGTATTGGTCCTGTTTTGTGAACAGGGACCCTGAACAGCGGAAGGGACAAGCACTCCATGGCGGCTGGGAGCCACAACCTCAGCCCCATCTTCCCAGCCATGTGCGACCTTCCCAGCTGGATCACAGCAGAATCAGAGTAGGGTGGGTTCCCACATGGTTGGGGGGTCCTAGGGCCTAGCTCACTCTCTCACCCAGGCAGTCCACGCATGGCGCGCTTTTAATCACACAGCCCTCCGAATGGGAGTCCCTCTGTGTGGGAGTTCTGCGCAGGGGGCAGGAGAAAGGGTTCTGCTCGAGGCTGCACATAGGCCAGCTCTGTACTGCACTACACGGACAGCAGGCCCAGGAGGGGTGGCTGGATCTAATGGCACGTCAGCCTCCCTGTTCTGATCCTGGCTCCTAAGGAATGGCCCTTGAGCCGGACGTGGTGGCGCACGCCTGTAATCCCAGCACTTGGGAGGCTGAGGCAAGAGGATCGGTGTGAGTTTGAGACCAGCCTGGGCTACAAAAGTGAGCTCAAGGCCAGCCTGACCTGCATAGGGAGACCTTGTCTCAAAAAGACCAAAAGAAAAGAAATGGTCCTGGATCCTCAGTCACCATGGGGAGAAAAGGAGCCGGAGAGAGAATTATACCCAGGCTGTCAACTTCACAGGGGTGGGGGTGGGGCCCAGATTCTCACAGGCATCGTGGCAGGTATGAGACCCTGAGGTCTGCTCCACTAGTAGGCTGGCTGGCAGAGCCACTGGACAGCCAGCCTGGCCCACTTACTAGCCCATGGCGGAGGAGGCTGCCCACAGGGCTCTCAAAGTCTCCATCTGGCTTTGCGCTGTGCGGTGCCTCGCCGCAACTCGGGGGGCTCTCAGGGGGGCTCCAACTGTGCTGCACCTCTCTGGAGCTGGCTTGCTATAGCGAGGCCTTCCAGAGACATTAGACAGACGGACCAATGGCGGCATGTGGGCAGAGAGCCAAGGACAGCTGCGTGTCCCCTGGCTTCTGTCTGTCAGTGGGCAGTGAGTTGCCTCAGGGAAAAGAGGGGACAGGAGCTGTGGGCAA
Organism: Myocastor coypus; assembly: GCA_004027025.1. Taxonomy (NCBI): domain Eukaryota; kingdom Metazoa; phylum Chordata; class Mammalia; order Rodentia; family Myocastoridae; genus Myocastor; species Myocastor coypus. The sequence continues at coordinate 32,228 of PVJA010019326.1, read as the reverse complement.
AGTACCACATCTGTCCCCTCTTTAGCAAGCCACCAGCAACAGAGAGAAAGGCAGGGCCCCGTGCTCCTTGACTCCCACACGCTAGGGACAGCCTGCGGCTCCTTGGGCTGCTGGAAGCTCTCTCCACAGCCCGACTCCCGGTGTGGTGGGCACGCCGTCCTGGCCTGCCGGGGCTGGGCAGAGACTGTAACTGAAGCATGGGCCGTGAGTCAGAGGGGACTGGGCTGCACAAGAATACCTCAGCCAGGATGAACTAGATCACCCCATCTCCCCCGACACAACGGCCCTCCCCCACCCCACCCCACCCCCGACCTGCACAGGTTTGCAATTCATTCGCCATCCTCACATGCTGTTCCTGCTATCAGGTGATGAAAATGGAGATTCATCTTGAAGAGAGAAGGAGCTTGCTCCCCCCTTCCTGGTCTATTTGAGCCCCCTCCCTCCCCTGTCACCATGTGTCCCTGAAACCTGGGGCTGTTCCAAGCCCTAAATGCGCTGGAAAGTGTATCCCTGAGCAGCTGGGAACCTGCTCTGGCTGCAGTGGCCTGGGGTGAATCAGAAACCAAGAGATAGGCTGTCTAACAATGCCGCCCCTTGTTTGTGCAATGAGAGAGAGATCGCCATCAGCACCGGGCTCCTGGGAGTGAGGAGACACACACACACACACACACACACACACACACACACACACACACACTTGCCTCCTGGCACCACCCCCCACCCTACCACCCTGTCCCCTCAGGGCAAATGCTGGGGAAAGGCATCTCCTAGCAGGCCCAAGGCTGCTGTGACTGCTGGCTCAGTGTGCCTCTCTCTCCACAGCCTCCATCCCAGCCTCCTCTTCCCTCCGTTCACCCTAATTTCACTCACAAGGTCTGGTGGGGGCTGACAGACAAGGAGTATGCAGCTCAAGGTTTCCTGCTGAGCTGGGGGCCACGAATGGCAACGGAAACACAGCCACAGAGGCCTTCCAAAGGTGAGAAGGCTTGGAGAAGCCTGTTTGTGGGAATCGGACACCCAGAAAAAAAAAAAAAAAAAATCACTTGCAGGTGAGTTTTGAAGCAGGCCGGCTCCTGAAGCGGGCAGCTGCTCAAGGCTGAGGTGGAGTCAGGGGCCTTCCCGTCAGGCCCGATCATAACCACCCCGGGGCCTTGCTAATGGCAGACGCTGGGGGCCAAGTACTCTCAGGGGTCTGAGCCGCCCACAGAAATGGGCCTGTTCACATACACACCCCATCTGATTGGTGGGAGGGTCACTGGCATCATGAAGCGGTAAACAGAGGCACAGGGCCACCCGATCAGCAGGTGCTGCCAGTGACTGAAGCAGAAGCTCAGCTCCTCTCCCAGGTGGCTAGTGGCTGGGTTCCCACGAGATGCCTGCATGAGCCCAATCTACAGGCAGGCATGGAGGAAGGGGAGCAAGAACGCTCCCCAGGGCAAGCATCCTCCAGAGCCTCCCCATCCAGACAACGTGGACGTGGTCCGAACTCCACAGGCTCCAGGAAAGCAAAAGGCTCTCTGCTGAGGCTGACCTGGCAGGACTACACCCACCCTAGGCTCTGCCTTCTGCCTCCTCTCCTTCCCCACATCCACTGCATATGAGTCCTCACCTCTGTCTCTGAAAGAACTCTCCATCCTGTCCCCTCTGTTCCTTTTCCAGGAACTACTGCCTTAATATATTTTTTAAGCCTTTATTTATTTATTCATGTTATGGCTGGCTCAGCCTGCCCCGGGGTTCGGGCTGGTGCAGCATGTGGTGCCAGAGATTGAACCCCAGTCTCTAAGGTTGCCTGAACATTCCTAGGCAGGCGCTTTAGACTGCTGCACCATCTTCCCGGCCCACCACTGCCTTAATTTAAGAACATGTCGTCCCTTTCTGGTGTCCCTATACCCTGTCCTCCTTGCTGTGCCATCCCATCAATGCTGCATCGGTTTGGGATCAAGTGTGAGCACCCCAGGCACACAAGAACGTCTACAAACTGTGGCCAAGGCTAATTCACCCTGTCTGTCCTCTTGTTTCTGCCCAGGCAGGGACCTGCTTGTTGATGCCCCAGGACCTTTGCACATGCCGTTCCCGCTGCTTGGAACAGCTTTCCTCCAACACTGTCACTGCATGGGCAACTTCTGTCTATCCCTCAAATGCCCTTTGACTTGGGGCACACCCCTGCATTTAGTCCTTTACTATGGGGCTCCTTTGAGGGGTAACTGTCATTCACTTCTCTGCCTAGCCCACTGGGCTGATGATCTCAGCTTGGGTGCAGCTGTCTTTGGGGGCTGTTTGGGTCTGATCTGGTTGTCACACCTTGTGTGTATGCTACTGGTGTTTAGGGAGGAGAGCCGGGGCTGCTGCAAACCATCCTACAGGGCACAGCAGCGTCCCCAACTGATATGGAGCCTGAACTGTGTGATCATGCTCAAGTTAAGAAGCCCTGGAGGGGGCCGGGCAGGATGGCTCAGTGGTCTAAAGCGCCTGTTTAGGAAAGCTTGGGCAGCTGCAGGGACTGCGGTTCGATCCCCGGCACCACATGCTGCGTCAGCCTTGCCCTTAGGGCAGGCTGAGCTGGCCATAAAAATAAATAAACAAACAAACAAAAGTTCTGAAACAAGGAAAAATAAAATAAAAAAGAAGCCCTGGAAAACAATACACATTTCTCCAGGCTTTGCTTCTTTAAATCTTTGTATCTCTGGGGCTTGGATTAAAGAGGTGTCCAATAAATGCCTTTTATTTTAATATATGTTATGGTTTACGTCTAGTTGTCCCCCCCAAAGCCTCATGCAATCATGGGGTGGGGACTTGCAGAGTTTGAGATTTGACTCATGATCCACTGGGATTATGTGTTTTAGTACTGATGGGGTTATCAGTCAGCGTATGGCTGGGATTATGGGTGTGGCCTAAGGTGGATAGGCTGAGGCCGAGAGCCTGACTGCAACATAGAGACAGAGACAGACTCTCTTGGTTGCTACCTGCTCCCCTGGTGGTTCCGTTGCCTCTGTCACCATTGTTGCTATTCTGGTGCCATGAACTGCTGCCCTCTGCCATGTGCCACTCTGCCTTGGAGCCAGCCGTGTATAGACTGAAACCTCCACTGCCTGTGAGCTAAATAAACCTTTCCTTCCTTCATTTTGGGTGTTGGGTATTTGTCCCAGCAATGAGAGAAGAGTAACTAAGACAGAATATAAGGAATCAAAATTACTTCATGGTGGGGGCTGGGGAGATAGCTCAACCTCGGTTCCATTAAAAAAAAGACAATGGTTGTTCTCTACCTGTAGCACTAGAGAAAACTGACTAATAGTGAGTGAGAAAGACTGGAATAAACTGTTCGTAGGAGTCCATGCTCTGCCCTCGATGCAGAAAAGGACCGGTGTTGCTTTGGCGGTGATGCCAGGTATGAAGTGGACACACGTTACCACTGCTGTGTTTCTTTCTAAATTAGGGGCCTGTGATGAAGACCTGGGAGAATTCTGCTAACACACCCAGGCAGCAGGAGTGGAACCCCTACTACTTCAGGGGGTGTGTGGTCCTGCTATGCTTCCTACTTGGCACGTGGCTAAATGTCCACATGGCCACGTGGACAGACCCCATGAGAATGACTAGTCTTTGGATGCCTAAGTCTGATGAAGAAAGGCAAAAGGAACTGATGTGGTTGAACTTCAAGAAAGCGATGGCTTGGAGCCTTCCCAAGACCTGTTTTCCGATAGCCAGGAAGCTGACAGGTAAGGGGGATTGAGCGGGCGGGGCTACTGGTCACTGTTTGGCACCCAGGACCCAAGAAGGAAGAGCGGAGGAGGGTGCTTGGCACCCAGGACCCAAGAAGGAAGAGCGGAGGAGGGTGCAATGCAGGATGGATTCTGGACAAAGAGAGTCTAGGCGGGGCTGGCCATGATCTGTGGAAGCTGCGCCCTGAGGGTGCTGGAGGACTCTGTTTCTGGTCCCTGCGGACTCTGAGTCTACCCGAGGGCCCATGCTGTGAGGGCTGGGGCGGGGCCATCAGGCTGCGGGCCTCGCCTCTGGATCCTGCCTTTGAGTGGGGAGGTCGAGGGCCAGAGCAGGGGGTAGGGGTGGGAGAGGAGAGAAAGGGAAGTAAACGGGAAGAGGCAGGAGGCATCTGAAAGGCCACACGGGAAACGTCGGGGAGGTTGTCAAAGCCCAGCATCTGGAGAGCAGACGGACGCTATATTTAGACGGCCATGACTTGCAATAATTTACGTGAGGGAAAAGAAGAAAACTCGAAGGGGGCATCCTTTGGGGGCAGGGATGAGGTATAAGCGAGGAACCGCTGGAAGCAGTGGGGTATGTGCAAGCCCCCCCCAACCCTCCGGGCTGTTCAGAAGGGGTCTGAGGGGCGCAGGCCATCTGGACAGAGTGATGGTGCCTCCCGAGCCTAATCCCAGGCATGCCCATGCCCGGTGTGCCCTGTGCTCCCCACCAAGAATGCGGGGTGCGTTCCTGGGCATGGCAGCAGGCTCCCACAGCACCCAGACATTTCTGGGATGATTCAGGGTGCTGGCTACAGAAGGGAGGGCCAAGGCGGGGGCCTGGGACTTACGTGAGCAGCACCCCGTAAATTCTAGGAATGTGTGTACATCGCCGAGGCCTTTCTGCAGCTGGACTATAAATAGAGGATTAGCTCAAAGGCAGGCAGCCTTTTAAAGGGATGGTGCCAAGCGAAGCCTGCAAACCAAATACAGTAAAACCGTCTTAAGCCCCTGGTAGTTCATTCCAAATAGCAAAGAAGTCAAAACACTTGTGTTTCCTGGGCTGCCTAGGTGCCCGGGTTGTCCTTTCTGAAGTCGCTCAGAGGCTTCCCACAGAGCTATGGTGAAGCCTCATTTATTCAGAACAATACAAGTCATGCTGGATGGTGAAGTTTTCCAGTTAGCTTAAGGTTCATCCTTCTAAATAACATGTTTAAAAAATTTAATACAGTTTGGATGGAAGTCTTTTGTAAAGAACAACTTTTTATGTACTTTTTTGGTACTGGGAATCAAACTCAGGACCTTGTGCTTCCCAGGCAGGGGCTGTGCCACTGAACTATATATATGGTGGAAGTCTTTTTTTTTTTTTTAAGTCACATAGATGTTTTTAAGAAGAAATTTTTAAAATTTTATTTATTTATGTTATGGTCAGCTCAGCCTGCCTGGGGGTGGGGCCGCTGCAGCATGTGGTGCTGGGGATCGAACTGCAGTCGATGCGGTTGCCCAAGCTTGCCTAAGCAGGTGCTTTAGACTGCTGAGCTATCTCACCAGCCCCACCTATCAGTTTTTAAAATAGAAATATGTTCACTGATCTCTCCTCTCCTCCCCTGTTCTCCTGTCCCATCCCATCCCTGTCCCCTCCCGTCTCCTCTCTTCCCCTCCCGTTCCTTCTTCTTTGAGGCAGGGTTCTGGTATATTGTTCAGGCTGGCCTTAAACTTGTAGGCAGGATTCTCCCTGCATCAGCTTCCTGGGTGGCCAGGACTACAGAAGTCTGCCACCACACTCAGCTTGAATATAAGGACCTTCACTTCACATTCTTTCTGTAGCTTAGGGTCCATCTTCTAAACTTCAGTTATTTTGCTGCTGTTCCAATAGTACCAGAGCTTTGAGATATTCATATTATGGTGCTTTTGGGTTTCTGCTTGTGTCATTTTTCCTATTGTCAAAGAAAATTGTGTTTTACCTGTAGCAATCTCACAGTCCATCTTCTCTTAGTCTAATTTCTTTCTTTTAGTCTGTTCTGGGTTAAGAAACCAGATTTGCAAACTAATTATAATTCCCTAGGAACAAAAATCAAGCAGATTAAGAGTGAGGGACCTAGACTGTCCTGTTCCTATAGGATGCTTCCAGCCTTGCTTAAGAGGTAATAGGGGGGCTAGGGAGATAGCTCCGAGGCACAAGTGCCTGCTGGGCAACTGCAAGGTCGTGAGTTCGAACCCTGGTCCCACAAAAAAAAAAAAAAAAAAAAAAAAAAAAAAAGAGGTAATAGGCCATCCAGCCCCCTAGGAAAAACAGTTGCTTTCAATTCTCTGCTGCTTTGAATACATCAGTATGAGCCCATGTAGACAATTTTGGCTGTTAAGATACTTCCTGGCTCATCCCCAGATTTTGGTCTGATTTTAGATGGCGAGGTGTCTGGGTAGCTGTGTTTTGAGGAGAGGAAGCTTTAATCTAATTTGAACTTCATGTTCTCCAGGCCCTTGCCTTTGAGGTCACTGAGTTTTCTGACTATATTTGAAGCTGGCAGTGTGATTAAACTCAGTACAAGGGAAAACCCAAACCAAACAACAGCAAGGACAACAACAGCCCGTCAACAAACCACCCTGCCCAGGTGCTCCCTAACGCTCATTTTCTTTGGCCTGGAAGTTGATGGGGATTCTGGACAGGATGCTGAGAAGTTGCACGCAGCATCAAAGAACGGGAGGACAGTCGCCTGAAGGCTCTGGGCTCTGAGCTGGTTGCCATGGGTAAAAGCAGACACCCCAGCCCAGGGACGCCCAGGGGTCCCTGGCTTGTCTTCTGGCACACCTAACAAAATTCTCCACGCTTAATCAGAATTGTTGTCTTACACAGTTCTTGGCCAGACATTTCCGATGGGGAAATTAGGCCTGAAGGACGGGAGTGGCTCTGGTCTTCTACCGGGAGGCCTAGAGGAGGCTCCCTGAAGCCATAGCGCGGGCTGCTACCTGAGGCCGCCTCAGCAGGCCGCTTCGAGTTGGAGGAGTCGTTCGATTTCAGAGGGTTCTGAACCATGTTATGACAATTTCCCGCCACTGAAAGCTCAGGGGACTGCCGACTTGGTTCTCGTATAAGGTTGAGGACATAGGCCTCGGTCCTCAAAGCACTATGGAAATCAGTGTGGAGATTCTTCAAAGAAAAAAACAAAAAACAAAAAACAAAAAACTGGAAATTCTATTTGACCCAGCCATTGGGCTTCTAGGTCACTGCCCCAAAGGGTGAAATCATCATATTACAGACTACATGTGTGCCCATGTTTACAGCAGTGGAGTGTGTAATAGCGAGATCCTGGAAACAGCATGCCTATCAACCAATGCACGAGTGAATAAGGAAAACGTATGTATAAGCAACTGCAGTCAGACACGTACGCTGAAATCTTGCCTCGTTTCTCTTACATGAGAAATGCCTAGTAAATGTATGCAGGAGGAGTGGAGTGGAAGCGAGATGAACAGGACATGAGGAGAGGCTCGGATGGCTGTCTGAAGTGCCTGTCCCATTGCATCAAAATATGTCAGCGTAGGGGCTGGGGAGATAGCTCTGTGGCAGAAGTAGCTGCCAGGCAAGTTCAAGGTCGTGAGTTCGAGCCCCAGTCCTGCAAAAAAAGGAAAAAAAAAATTCAATGCAGGTGCTAGTTTGTTTTATTTTACTACTAGTTTCTCTTAGTTCACTGAAAAGAAAGTGCTGTGCTAATATCTGTTTGCTTCTTCTTGGTGAGAAATCTTTTTGTCCTTGTTTGCACTGAGTAACTACTTTGAAGATCATGACACATAGTGTATTAACTTGTTATTCTCTTATTATTTTGTTATGAAATTTTGTTATATTTTTTCATAAAATTAACCCCCCCACTAGCCCATTTGCTATGTACACAGCCAGGGCTTGTGGCACATGCCTGCCCCCTTCTTCCTACGTGCAAGTGGACCGAAACACCCATAATCCCAGAGCGACAAACGAAGGCCAACGATGGCCAGGGACTGGTGTGGCTGGGCAGAGAGAGACAGGCTGAGCCAATCAGTCCTCTCGGAGGAATCTAGGATTGAAAATGGAAAGACTGGGTCAGCTGACTGTGGTTGCTGCAGTGGAAAAGTCATGGAGGGCGTAGAGTGGGGACCTCCTCGTGCGTGTGGAGGCCGACCATGTACAGCGTCCATCTGGGAGTTTCCACACAGAAGTGGAAGCTGGAAGGAAAAAGTGGGGAGTGTAGAGTGGAGCAGAGGTGAAGAGAGAGAGAGAGATGGAGAGAGGGAAAGAGAGAGAGAGGGAGAGGGAGAAAGAGAGACAGAGACAGACAGAAAGGCAGAGACAGAGAGACAGAGGGAGAGACAGAGAGGGAGAGGGAGACAGAGAGACAGAGAGAGAGAAAGGGAGAGGGAGACAGAGAGACAGAGAGCTACAGAGACAGGGAGAGACAGAGAGACAGACAGAGACAGAGACAGACAAAGAGAGATCCCTGAGCAAGGGCTGAGTCCCCACATCCCGTCTGTTCCGTCGAGTTTCACTCATGCCAGTGTCCTTTGCTGTCACAAAGAAAGGAAACGCCATGGTCTCTCTAGAGCGGCTGCTCACGTGCTAGGAGCGCAGGTCTCGACCCAGCCCAAGGTGTCCTTCTCTAGCCCAACGACTCCCATTCCTTTCACTCTACCTCAGAGAACCTGCACTCCAGGGCTTCTGGGCCCTGTCCTCTTCCTCTGATCTGTCCTAGAGGTCACCAGGGCCCCCAGGCTCCAGGGCTAGGACAGGCCCCTGGCTTGACTTTGGTGCACGCTGTTCTCCGCCGGTTTTCTACTAACAGAGCTGCCAGCCACCTGACATGCGGACCTGCCTCTCTCCTAAGCTGGTAACTCCTCTCAGGGTCGTCGCTGTCACTAAACATCAGTGCAGGAAGGGGCTTGGCGACCATCCAGCGCAAGTTCTCGTTGTAGTGTTGAGAAAGTAGAGTCCCGGAAAAGCTACTAGGTAATTTACCCCCGCTAGCAGGAAAAGCCCAATACTTTGTTTCTCCTTCTACGCTTGCGAGCGCACGTGCGTGTGTGTGTGTGTGTGTGTGTGTGTGTGTGTGTGCATGCTTTTGCCATTATTAAGCTTTACCCCACTTATTTTAAAAGTCTCCTTGAAACCTTAGAAGAAATTTTACGCCAGCAAGATGGTTCAGCGGTCTAAAGTGCCTGCTTACGCAAGTTTAGGCAACCTAAGGGACTGTCGTTCAATCCCTGGCACCATATGCTGCACTAGCCCCACCCCCAGGGAAGGCTGAGCTGGCCATAAAAAAAAAAAAAAAAAGAGAGAATTGGAGCATGCCTGTAATCCCAGGACT
>PVJA010019326.1:0-23103 GCA_004027025.1 Myocastor coypus | reverse complement strand
CCTAAGCAGGCGCTTTAGACCACTGAGCCATCCTGCCAGGCCCAACTAGTCTTAATTTGTTCAAGAAAAAAAAAATTTAAAGATATTTTGTGGGGCCAGAGAGATAGCTCTGTAGCACAAGTTCCTGATTGGCAAGTTTGAACCCTGGTCCCCAAAAAAAAAAAAAAAGCTTTTGTAAATGTGTCACAGACACATGGAACAGAACCTTACTTTTTGTAGAGAACTTTAATCTGAATAAAGTCATAAGTTTTCCATTATTAGAAAGCATTTTCCCAAAGGCTGACACTAACAACAGTTCTACAAAGTACTGTATATGATCTCAAGCTTAATCCTGAGGGATTTGATCTTGGAAGATACAAAAAATGAATGTTTTGTTATACAGGTCTTGCTTTGACTTGCCCTTGATCACCCAGCAAAAAAAAGCTTAATTACAATGCATGAAGTGCAGAGCTAGATTGATGAGATGAGCTGTAGGAGGCTTGGATCAATGGCCTCCAGCATTGCAAACTTCACTGGTGGCCCACTGCAATTGCAGAACATTGGACTGTGTATGCATCTGCTTCCTCTTAGTTCAAAGAGAAGAATTTTATTTTCTTTCTTTCTTTTTTTTTTTTTTTCTTAGCAACATCAAGAGGAAGGTGGGTCATACCCACACACTGTGCTCTGTGGAACTGTTGTGAGGACAATATGCAACGTGTCAACTGTTTAAAAAAGAAAGGGCAAAAGAAAAAAAAAAGTAATGTTTATTGAAAGTGTTAATGTTTAATTGTTTGATCAATCTTATATATCTATATCTATTAATCTAAACTGATCTGACGATGAAAATATATAATATAACCATTATTAAACTTAAATAATAATAAAAATAATTTTTTAAAAAAGAAGGCATTTTAAATTGTGCTATTCAAGGTGCCGAGGAGATAGCTCTGTGGCACAAGTGCCTGCCTGGCAAGTGCAAGGTCGTGAATTCAAACCCTGGTCCCACAATAAATAAATAAATAAATAAATAAATAAATAAATAAATAAATAAATAAAAGAAAATAAATTGTGTTATTAATTTTTTTCTTTCTTTCTTTCTTTCTTTCTCTCTCTCTCTTTCTTTCTTTCTTTTTCAGCACTAGGGATCAAACTCAGGGCCTGGTGTTTGCCAAGCAGACACTTAAGCTGCTGAGCTATCTCCCGAGTTGTTCATTCAAATTTGACCATATTATTTAGATCCCTTCTGATGCATAGATGTGTGCCTACTGGGGAGTTGAGGCAGGAGGATAGCAGGAGCCCAAGTTTGGGGATAACCTGGACAGCAGTGTGAGACCCCCTTCTCTTAAAAACAAAACAAACAGATGCCCATGTGTAGATGTTCTACAGAATGCTGAATATGCCCAGGAAAGGTGGACCCACAAATATAATAAAATGCATTATCAGAAAATAGGAAAAAAAAAAAAAAAAAAAAAAAAAAAAAAAAAAAAAAAAAAAAAAAAAAAAAAAAAAAAAAAAAAAAAAAAAAAAAAAAAAAAATAAAAAAAAAAAAAGAAAATAGGAAAACAAATTTAAATATTTTGTGATTGTATTAATCTAAACTGATCTGATGATAAAAATATGTAATATAACCCGTGTTAAATTTAAACAATAAAAAAGTTATAAAAAATAAATAAATATTTTGTGGTTTATAATATTATAAACTATGCAGTTTTTAATATATGTACATAACGTATACATAAATATATATCTAAATAATATATACAAAAGAAACTACCAATAGAGTGAAGAGACAAACCACAGAATGGGGAAAATTTTACCAGCTATTCTTCAGAAAAAGGGCTAATATGTAGAATATGGAAAGAACTAAAAAAGAACTAGGTCCCCAAAATGAGCCCAGTCCAAAAATGAGCATCTGAAGTGAACGGACACTTCTCAAATGAAGTACTAATAGCAGTGTAGTGGTTGATACAATGTGTCAACTTGGCTGAATGACTCAGCAGCCCGGTTCGCTGTTGGTGGGAGCCCCACTCTGGGGTACAATTGGTTCTTCCCTGGAGTGTGACCAGGGCCTGCCTAGGATATGATTGGATTTCTCCCTAGAACGGGATCAAGGGCCCATCCTGGGTTATGATTGGTTCCTCCCTAGGGCGCAATGAGCCCACGTAAGAATGACTGAGCACAAAAAGACTTTTTAAAGGGCTGAAGGAGGAGTCAACACTTCACCTCGTTGGAGAAGTTTTGGTCTTCGCATTCAGACTGGACTTCATCGTCTGGCTTGCAGCGCAGACTCTTCGGCCTCCAGCTTAGATCTTTCGCCATCTGTCGCAGACTCTTCAGCGTCCATCTACAGACACTTCAGTCTTCCATTGCAGACCCATCAGCTGACAGAGACTTACACGGAGTGCTGCGGTGAAGTCCAGGCCTTGGGATTGAATTCTTCAGTCTGGAGCGTGCAGACACCCTGTGCACGCTTCCTCATCTGACTCTGTGGCTATTGTAAGCCAATCTTACAATTTCTTATAGATTGTATATTTGGTGTTAATATCCACTCCCTATATTATATCTATTCTGTTCCTCTAAGCAAAACCCTGACCAATACAAGCAGATAAGTATCTGCAAAAACATTCAACATGACTGGTCATATGGTCAATGCAAATGAAAACAACCCTGAGATTCCACCTCACTCCAGAAAGAAGGACCATAATCAAGAAGTCAACCAGTGTATAATGCAGGCGAGTGAGGCTGTCACGGAAAGGAACTCTTCGCCGCCATTCCTGGGAGTGTAAATTGGAACAACTGGTATAGAGATGAGTATGGAGACTCTTCAAATAACTAAAACCGGAGGTTCCACTTGGAACAGCTCGTGCCTTTCTTGGCATCTCCCCAAAAGAGTCAGGCGCGTCACACCACAGCGACCCACACACGCTCACGTTTCCAGGAGCACGATCTGAAATAGCTGGATCTTGGCAACAGCTCCGATGCCCACCCCCACACGCGTGCAGCTAAGTACTGCATTACTGGTCTTGTGTGAGACATGGAAAGTGTGACTACAGAGCAGAACGGGTGACAGACAGTGGGAAGCAGGAAGGACGTATTCGGACGGGAAGGGGAACAGGGAGAGGAAGGGAGGAAGGGGAAGAAGAGAAGGAAAAGAGGAAAACAAGACTTTGTAAAAAAGGAAGGGGAAAAGACTGGGCGTGGTGGCGCCAGCCTGTAATGCCAGCTCTTGGGAGGCTGTAAACAGTTGGATCACTACAAGTCCAATCTAGTAGTGAGACCCTGAACACCCTGCAAACCCTTTCCTAAAATAAAACAAAATAAAGTAAAAAAACAAGGAAGGGCAGAAGGGTTGGAGGGAGTAAAGCAAATTAGAGAAAAAAGAATCAAAATATATTATATACACATATAAATTCCCAATAATGACTATAAACATGTATATAAAAATGTACCAATAAAACTAAAGAAAATATACATATTATTTTATGTACATAAAGTACATAATAATAATAGGCACTGTATATTATAATGTGAAATTGTGTATAAATCTCATACTGTTTCTTAAATGCTCACTCATTTCTCGTGGTCTTAAAAGATGATAAACAATGTTTGAATTTGAGTAAACAGAGTGTAAAAGGCCACCGGCGGGCCGAAGCTCAGTAAGGACCGTGGCATGAGCACGCACAGACACATGGAGAGGGAAGGCAAGCCCCCCTGCTCTCTTCCCTGGGGTGAGTTATCTGCCCTCTTTGAGGCTCAGGGTCCTCATTAACTAGAATGACAGTAAGTCAGTAGTGCTTGTTTTTCAAAATTGAACACCCTGAAAGAAAAAATAATGATACGACAACTTTACAAGACCGAAAAATGCATCCAGCAAGACTAAGCAAACATTTCTGAGTTGTTTAACTCTTAGAAAAACAAGAAAAGGGCTGGGTGTGGTGGCGCATGTCTGTAATCCCAGCACTTGGGAGGCTGAGGCAGGAGGATTGGTGCGAGTTTGAGACCAGCCTGGTGGTCTACAAAAGTGAGCTCAAGGCCAGCATGAACTGCATAGTGAGACCCTGTCTCAAAAAGACACACACACACACACAAAAAAAAAAAAAAAAAAAAAAAAAAAAAAAAAAAAAAAAAAAAAAAAAAAAAAAAAAAAAAAAAAAAAAAAAAAAAAAAAAAAAAAAAAAAAAAAGAAAGAAAAGAAAAAAGAAAAATAAGAAAAGGCAGTTTCTAACTTAAGGTGAAAATACTTTCTAACTTAAAAGACCAAGGGTTCTTGTTGTTGTTAATTTTTTGTTTGTTTATTTGTTTTGCTTTCCTTTCTTTCTTTCTTTCTTTCTTTTTTTTTTTTTCCACAGGACCAGGGTTCGAACTTGTGACATTACACTTGCCAGGCAGGCACTTGTGCCACAGAGCTATCTCCCCAGCCCTTTTTTCTCATTTCATTGTTACTGTTTGAGACAGTTTCTCTAGCTATGTAGTTCAGGCTGGCTTTGAACTGACCACGTAGCCCAGGCTGGCCTCAGACTTGTGGTAGTCATCCTGTGTCAGCTAAGTATTAGGCCTATAAGCATGTGTCACCATGCCCAGCTCAAAGTTATTATTTATTTTATTTATATTTATTTATTTATATTTTTTGTAATGTTTTGCAGGATCGGGGTTCAAACCGAATGTCCTGGTACTTGCCAGGCAGGCACTTGTGCCACAGAGCTATCTCCCCAGCCCCTTTTATTTATTTTTTCATTTTTTCATTTTTGAGGTTGGCTCAGCCCACCCTGGGGGCAGGGCTAGCATGGCACTTGGTGGCAAGGATCAAACCGTGGTCCCTGCACTTGCCTAAGCTTGCCTAAGCATGTGCTTTAGACCACTGAGCTATCTTGCCAGCCCTCAAAGTTATTATTTTTTTCTTTTGTAAAAAAATACATTGTTTATGTTATGGTTGGCTCAGTCTACCCTGGAGGTGGGGCTGGTGCAGCATGTGGTATGGGGGATTGAACCAAAGTCCCTGTGGTTGCCCAAGGCACTTTAAACCACTGAGCTATCTCATCAGCCCCTCAAAGTTATTTTAATGGCACAACATTAGGAACATTTTCTTTTTTTTTTTTTTTTTTTTCTTTTTGAGACAGGGTCTCACTATGCAGTTCAGGCTGGCCTTGAGCTCACTTTTGTAGCCCAGGCTGGTCTCGAACTTGCACCGATCCTCCTGCCTCAGCCTCCCGAGTGCTGGGATTACAGGCGTGCGCCACCACGCCCGGCTTAGGAACATTTTCTTTAAAAAAGAGATAAACAATGACATCAGTTACCACTTTTACTATATGATTTTATTACATAATCATTTTGAAATATTTTCCCAATTCAATAAAGGTGAAATAGCATCAGGCAGTAAAACTCCTGGAAAGGATTTGAATAAAATTAAACTTTAATAGAATAGATCAATATAGAATATATGAATAAAAATCAACAGGTGAAACAATGGTGAAGCAGTTATGAAACAATTTTCTCTATTGATCTGAAGATAAAAATTCCTTATTTAGAATTTTAATACTGGAGAAAATCTTGGCATATGCACCTGGCTTATGTGTGTAAGATGATCAATAAATATCTTTGGGATTCATATAAATGAATTACAAAATAGCCTCATTTTATAGTTAATTAAGCAAGGTCCAGAGGGATTAAGTGACATAAATGAGGTTGCTTATAAGGAAAATGGATTTTTCTTCTTGTCTGAGACTTAGGTACTGGAGTTTGAGGTTTTGCAAAGGGAACAATTACAGGACACATACTTTACAAGATTATATATAGCAGTCACCCAAAGAATCATATACAAAGAGGGCAGGAAATCTGTCCACACACTAAAGACCAGAGACTCCAGCTGAGGGCCTGAATCCCACAGTAATGTCCTGCATGAGTCCAGCTGAAGACCTAGAGCCCATAACAGTGCCTCCCACAAGTCCACCTGGAGACCTGAAGCCCATGACCATGTGTCATTAGGTCTGCTTCAGGTTCTGGGCTGGGAAGGCCCGCGGTCAGTGGTGGAAGCTAAGACGTTGGCATCAGTGGGATGAGGGACCGGAACTGGAGCCTGGAAGCAGTGCTCAAGGTTAGAACCAGAGCTCCCCTGCAAAGTGCCACAGCCAACCTCAGTGACGGTGAGGCTCCGAGCTCCTCCACTGATGGGGCAAGCTGAGTTCCCATCAGGAAAGCCAGTGTAGCAAGCTTCTCCAGGAGGCTGAGCTGTGTACCGTCTTTCCCTTTGGATCCAGAAAGCAGTGCTCAAGGTGAGGACCAGGGCTTCCCCAAAGTGAACCAAAGCCACCCTCAGTGACAAGGAGGTCCCGAGCTCCTCCTCTGACAAGAACAGCCAAGTTCACCAGGAAAGCCAGCGTGCCACGGTCCTGCAGCAGAACAGACCAAGAGAGCCAGCAGCTTCTAGCAGCTCCGGAGGCTTCCCTACCAGCCTCTCTGCAGCTACTCCAGTTCTGCCTCTTACGCTGCTGGCAGCTGTTCCCAGCTGGGCCCCCACACCCAGCACCACTCTGGTTCAGTGCAGCTGGGTGTAACAGGCTGACTGTGAGCTAGTGACCCAGTATAGCATCCATAAGGGGAAATGCAAAACTCTGAGGAAGAAGGTCAGCTTCACCGGTAATCAAAGCTTCATGAATGGTCAATTCCAATATATCATCAAAGAAGCAAAGATTTGTTTGAGTGGCATAATTCAAAGCTGCCAGTTCTGTGTGGAAACACGTTCTTATTCACTGTTATGGGAGAGAAAACTGGTACTAATTTACTACACAGATCTTTGGTCGTAAGCACCCAGAACCTGAAAATGTTCATTTATTTTAATTTTCTCCTGGATTTAAACTGTCTCTATGAGACTGCTAGGCTTAGCATAAGCCTAAATAAAAACAGAAAATGCTCACTTAAACTTGAATGGATGTATATAGTGAATACACTTTAAGAATAAGTCTATTTCATGAGCTATTTTAAATACTCTTTATACTAAAAATTTATCCATTGTTCATTTGAAATTCAAATGTAGCAGGAGATCCTTATCCTGTATTTCATCTGGCAACCCTTGCCTGTGGAAATAATCTAAAACCAGCAAAGATTTATGCACAAATCTTCATTGCAATTTCATTTTTAATAACAAAAATATTGGAAGGCAAAAGAACATAAATCATACAATACCTCCTCTCAGTTGACAATGGAATTAAATAGAAATCAATAGCAGAAAGATGGCTGGAAAATTTCCAAATACTTGGAGATGAAGCATGATGCTTGTAAGTGAGACATGTGTCGAAGAAGGACTCTCAGGAGAAATTAAATAATACTTTGAACTAAATGAAAATGAAAAGCAACTTTCAAGATTCGTGGAATGAAAGTAACTCAATTCTTGAAGAAACACAGTCAGGCAGAACTCACATAAGAAATAGATAAACTGAATAGGCCTATAACTATTCAATGAACTAAACCAATAATTAACAACCTTTCCAAAGCGATGGAACTAGGCCCAGATGTTTCTTTCTTTCTTTTTCTTTTGTGAATTCTACCAAATATTTAAAGAAGAAATCATATCAATTCTGGAGTCTGGCAGGATGGCTCAGTGGTCTAAAGCGCCTGCGTAGGAAAGCTTGGGCAGGTGCAGGGACCACGGTTCGATCCCGGGCACCACATGCTGTGCCAGCCCTGCCCTCAGGGCATGCTGAGGTGGCCATAAAAACAAACAAGCAAACAAACAAACAATAAGTTCTGAAACAAGAAAAAAAAATAAAATAAAATTTAAAAATTCTAAAAAAACCCACAAAACTATATCAATTCTTCTTTTTTGTTGCAAATGACACAATCACCTGTGTAGAACATTGAGTCAACAGCAAATTCCTGGAACTTGGAGTGATTACAGCAGGGTTGCAAGAAACAAGACTAATATAAACATTTCAGTTATTCTCTTATGCACCAGCAATGAACAAGTGTGTGAAATTAAACCCTTAGCACAGGGTGGGCATGTCGTACACATGCTACACATAGTAGGTACACATGCAACACACAGTAGGTGTAAGTCTAGTCATTATTATTATCCCAGCTTTCTGGACATTTTAATTTTATTTAATTTATTTCTTTATTTAGCCTTTTTGAGACAGGTTCTCGCTATGCAGTTCAGGCTGAGCTTGAGTTCACTTTTGTAGCCCAGGCTGGTCTCAAACTCACACCGATCCTCCTGCCTCAGCCTCCCAATGCTGGGATTACAGGTGTGCACCACCACACCAGTTTTTATCATTTTTTATCTGAACAGTGGCTTGGGCTTCATTGCCTCTATCCTCTTCTCAAATCTCTCTTCCAAATAGCAACCAGGATGAGCAGCCGCCTAAGCTTTCCTAAGCAGGCACTTTAGACCACTGAGCCATCCTGCCGGGCCCCATCCCCACTTCAACCTTGGGGCCAGAGACCCATGGTCCAAGTCCCACCTTGCCGCCCATTGCGGGTGCTCACCCCAGTACACACACAGAGTGTGGCTCCTTGCTATGCAGCGCTACTCCCCCAGTCCCATAGTTTCCTAACTGTGAATACTCCGACCCCCCCTTTGGGAACTCTTCTTCACCAACGGTTGGCTGCTCACCTCCAACAGCGGGCGCAGGGTCTCCCTCCTCTAAGAAGGCTACTGTTGCAGATACTCTTCTCTCGTTGCTGGGACAAATACCCGACACCCAAAATTAAGGAAGGAAAGGTTTATTCATTCAGCTCACAGTTTCAGCACATGTTCAGCTGGCTCAAAGGCAGACTGGCACATGGCAGAGGGCAGCAGTTCATGGCGGCGGAACAGCAACAATGGCAGCCGAGGTCATAGAGAGTCTGTCTCTCCTATATTACATTTAGGCTCTCTGCCTCAAACCACACCCATAATCCCAGCAGCACTCAGACCCATAATCTCATTCTTGGATTGCCCATAATCCCAGTGGATCATGAGTTAATCTTTAAATCTAGCAGTCCCCACCCCGTGGCTACATGTGGCTTTGGGGGGACAGTGACACCATAATAGCTACCATCCTTGCATCTATAACACTGTAGTTTGCGAATCTGCTTCTGTGCCTGTTGGGCCTGTCACAGCAAAAGCTTTATGGACCAAGGGTTTTGGTTTCTTTGAATCCCTAACACCTCAAAAGGTTCCTGGCTATCAGTAGGTGCCTAATAAATGCTTGTTGTGTGGTCTACCCCACAATGACCTTGTGCTAAGCAGATGCTTGAAAATCAGCTACTAGTATGCCCACTTAATAGATGAGGAAACTGAGGCTGAGAAAGGTGAAGGTGCTTGGTCAAGGTTAAGGTGCTGATTTCAGCATTCTCCTGAAAGTCCCCGGAGAGCAGACTGTTGAGGAGCATGTGGAGTAGAAGGTCAGTCATACCTAATTCAGGGAGGGGCTTACAGAAAATGCTACAGGGTCGCTACTAGACGCTTCCAAAGCTATGAAAGCTGGCTCTGCCCACCTCCCCTGTAGGCCTTGTGGAGGCTGAATGGAAGGGCTTCCTCAATCTCCATCTTTTGCCAACTCTGGGGCACTGTCCTGTTCTCTGCCTTCAAGCCAATGTCCTTCTCTGGTCCATTCGCCTTCTAACTTCTCTGTCTGTCTGTCTGTGTCTGTCATTCTTCCTTCTTACCTTGCTCCCTCCCTTCCTCCCTCCCTCCCTCCCTTCCTTTTTTTTTTTTTTTTTTTTGTGGAACCAGGGATCAAACTCAGGACCTTGCACTTGCCAGGCATGCCCTTGTGCCCCTGAGCTGTCTCCCTAGCCCCTGCCTTCTAATTTCATTCACACACAGTCACTCGCTCCACCTGTTCACTTCTGTGGCTGACGTACTTCCTCAGATCCCAGGCTCTCTGCTGGTCCTGTGGCAGAGATAACCCCTGACAGCTATCTGTGACTATAATAAAATGCATGAATGATCAATTTATAACAAGAAAAGGTCTGTTGCAACTCAAGGTTTCTCTGGCCCCAAAGGGTTCAGCACCTGGCTATTTGACCCTCTGCTGCTGGTCCCAAAGCAAGGCAGTCCGCCATGGCAGGACTGCTTGGCACAGCAAGGCCGCTCACCTCATGATGGCTGGGAAGCAGAGGGGCTGGGGCAGGATCCCTGCTATGCTTTAGATCTAAAATGGCCCATAAGGCTGGGGGTTCAATCTCCGGGCCCGCCATGCTGGCCCTGCCCCAGGGTGCACTGAGACGACAATTAAGACTAGGCGTGGAGGTGCACGCCTGTAATCCCAGATCTTGGGAGGCTGTAAACAGGCGGATCACTACAAGTCTGATCTAGTAGTGAGACCCTGAACACCCTGTAGACCCTTCCCTAAAAGTTAAATAAAATGGTCCTTCAATGCCTTATGTGTTCAGAGGTGGGGCTTTTGGAGTTGAACCATGGGGATGCGCTTCTCATCAGGGGATTAACTACAGTCATCCCTGGATGAGCTCAGAGCAGATGGGCTGCTGGAAGATTGGAGCCCTGGCGGTGAGATCTGGACAGCGTATTCTTGTCACCGGCCCCTCCCTTCTCTTTACTTTCTGGCTGACTCCGTTGGGACAGCTTTCTTCCCTATGCCATCCTGCCAGAAGGTTCTAGTATGTTCTTTCTGCCTTGGAGCCAGCCTGCTCTTGACCGAACCTTCTGAAACTGAGATGCTCTTCTCCTCCTTTAATTTGGGAGCATTGGAAGTTTTGTCCCAGTAGTGGGAAAGCCACCAGTACAGTCCCAGTGTCTCCTTCAAGGGCCTGCTACCTCCAGGGGCCTACTTCCTCCAACTTGGCCCGGATTCTTAAAGGTTCCGTTCTCCCAGGAGCACTACGGATGAAGGATCCAGCTTTCAACACACAGGCCTTTGGGGGACATTCAAGTCCTAAACTATAGTAACCTCGCCTCGCCTCCCTCGCAGGTGGGTGGGGCTCCATGACTGAGTCCTGGCCAAGGCAACGCTTGGCTTCTTAAAATCTCCTGTGGGATCTTTTGGGATAGGTGTCTGTTAACTCAGGGCAACCCCCAAGACCACGCCCTTCTAGCTCACTAGACGGATCCAGAAGCAGTTTTCCCTCCTATCTGTGTCACATTACCTGTAGGGAAGTAAGAAATAAGCTTCTGTTGTGCTGTGTTACTTCGACGTGGGCTGGCTACGCCTTCCCTAGCTCAGACTCCCTCCTGACCTGTCCCAAAGGAAGCTACCAGTACGGCCTACGGCCCAGCGCGCCGTCCTCCAACCTACCTGAGTTGCCTACACAGTGTTCTCCCCGACACTGCGTGGCTCTCCCACAGACTCAAGGATGAGCTTTTGGCCGAGGTGTGTGAGCTCAGGCTGCCAGCTCCTTCCTACCCCTTTCTTTCACAGGCTTGTACCTCTGTCCAATCTGGGGGGGGGGGGGCTTGAGGTCTCTCAAGGTCATCCTGACCACCGTGTCAGCTTCTGGTTTTCTGTCTCTCTGTCCTTTAAGATCCAGCTTAAGTCCTCCTTTTAGAAGAAAGATGTGAGGTCCTCCAGCATACAGAATGGCTCCTGAGTGCTCGTAGCCCTTGGCTTGGGTGGCATCAGTGGTGGCACTGCTCCGCAGTGACACGCCTAAGTGCTCAGCCTTCCCTCCTCCCGAGACTCAGCTCTGAGGGCAAGCTCGGGTCTTACCTGCCCCTTCCTAGGCCAGGCCGACCCCTTCCCTGCTGTTCTGCAAGCCTCAAGCTCTCTTCCCTGAGCCCGAGGCCAGGGGACTACGGAATGTCTAAACCAGCTCATCCGTCTCCTGGCCCCAGCCACCCAGAGGGCCGCCTGTGTGACCTCTCCATCTGTGGACTCAGCGCTCTCTCTTTCCCTCTCTTTTCCTTCTTAAACACAAGGTCTTGGAGCTCACTTGGGGGCCCCGCCTGCCTGGAAGGAAGCTGGCTGCTCAGTTATATTTAGGCTAGCAGAGCCATTAATGTAAGGCTCTTTAAAAATAAAAAGTCCCGTTTCAGCTGGGTCCCTGAGCCCATCCCCACCCACTCCTACCAAGGCACTTCTTCGCCTCCTTTGCGTCCCCAGTCTCCAGCCCAGCGTCTTCACGTGGCCGACCCATACATGCGTTAGGTGACCTCCTTGCCAGGCACACAAGGCTGTCTCGGCTCCCAGGCCTTCTCCCTTCTCTGCGCTTTTCTCTCCCTCCTGTCCCAGGGACCTGGAGACTTCTCTGCGGCCGCTTCCCTGCCCAAGCATCTAACCCGGTCCTGGAGCAGACAGTGGCTCCTCTGAAGTGTCAGGCTCTTTCCTTCTCCTGTCCTACTAAGGTCACACAGCCAGAGGAGATGCGAATGAGGACAGAGACCAAGGTCGGAAGTGGAAAGTGGGGCTGGGAGCTGTGCTAGGGCATGCAGTGAGGGCCTTTGAACGCCAGGGAACCCATGCGTATGCGTGCACGTGCGACACGCTGAGAAGAGGCACACGGGAGGCCGCGGCCAGCCCTTCTGCTCCTTCCCTTGGCTCCCACAACCCTGGTTCTTTTCCATCCACTGATGAAACACTTCTTTATGTCTTATTCACATCCTGTCTTGACTACCACAGTTGCCTCCTTGCCGGGCCCACACGGCTCTCATCACCAATGGGATCCAAATGTTACTGACAAAATAATCTCGCTGCCTTTGTGCTTCAATTACATTCCTCCACTTTGCAAATTCTTCCCCGTCTCCCCACGGCTGGGGGACTCACACACCCAGACCAGCAGCCCGCCCCGCTCCCGCGCCCCTCCCCCGCCGCGCCGTCTCCGCGCCAGCTTGTTCTCGTCCACTGTTCCAGGCCGGCTCCATCCGCCTGGCACCAGCTCCAGCGCTCTGGCCTCAGCCAGCAAATGTGTAGGAAGAGTGACAGGCGTCTTCTGGCTCTGGAGCGGAGGAGCGGCAGCGTGGACCCAAGCTGCGGACAGCAGTCAGTGCGACGAGGATAACAGGATGCCGGGGATTAGCAGCGCTCAGAAGACAAAGCAGAGGAGGGCCTGGTGCGCTGCCCTTCCCCAGGGAGGTCTGGGAAGGCGCTCTTGGAGGAGGCGGACCTGGCGCCTCACCATTCTTTCACTTGGGGCTCAAGACCTTTGTTATGTTTATCTGGATGGTGAGATGGGGAGCCGCTGAGCGCAGCTCTGCTTGGACAGGAGGTGGCTTGCTGGGGTCTCTAGGAACCGGTCAGGCTTGTGATCCTGGCACCCTGGGAGACTAAGGCAGGAGGATCGAACTTAGCCTGAGTGACTTAGTGACTGAGACCTATCTCAAAATTAAAAAACAAAAAAAGAAAAGAAAGTTAATTGAAAGGATGGGATTATATAGCTCAGTGGAAAGGACTTGGGTTCAATTCTCTGTACAGACAGAAAGAAAGAGAGAAAGAAAGAAAGAAAGAAAGAAAGAAAGAAAGAAAGAAAGAAAGAAAAAGCCAATCGCACAAATCCTAAAACTAATCCAACTCTACCATTTTCCCATCCAAAACCTGAGTGGGCGCATCCAGTGCTGCTAATTGCACTCTGCCACGCATCCTGTCAATCTCTGAGCTGCATCTTCCCCTAACCAGAGATGAGGGCAGCAGTGTTCCCTGCTGACTTCCAGGGCGCTTGAGGTCTCCTCTGCCTCGGAAGGGTAGCAGAGCCCATGCCACACTGGCTCCGGAGCGCGGTGATGGCGGGGCACCATCTTTGCTTCATACCAGTTGAAAAGTAGAAGCACCCAGTAATGTACACTCCAGTGAATACTTGTATTAGGAGCAATAAAGATGGCTACCTCTTTAAAACAATGCTTGTGCATTTATCTTGGGGGGGGGGGCAGGTAGCAAGGTTTAGTCCAGGTCTTAGTTTGGACTGGAAACAGGGCTGTGAATGGAGCTTGGGGTGGGGGCAGGGAGCTGTGTCTGGCTGGGGTGGCCACTAAGGGCATAAGGTGTGCCTAGTGATCTAACCGGGACCTGCCAGTTCAGTTCCACAGCTTCGAGCCACAGGAGCTAGTGAGCACTGGAAATGTGGCTGATCTGAATTGTTATGTGGCTATACCATGTACTCCAGGTGTTGAAGATTAAGTATGAAAAACGAATGAAGGGCTGGGCAGACAGCTCAGTAGAGTAAGTTCCTGCCTGTCAAGTGCAGGGACCTGAGTTTGATCCCGTGCCAGAAAAAACAAACATACAAACAAACAAAAGAATGTGAAATAGTTCCCAAATCATTTTTACATTGGTTACATGTTGAAATATTTTGCGGTAAAACAAAATGTATGACTATATTAAGTAAACAAATGTGATATAAATAATGAGTTAGAAATAGGTTGTATTCTGAAAGCTAGTTTTTCTAAGCATGGTGGCACATGCCTATAATCCCAGGGAGGCTGATGAGGCCAGCCTGGGCTACAAAGTTGAGTTCAAGGCCAGTCTGGACTGCATAGTGAGACCCTGTTTCGAAAAAGTCAAAAAAAAAAAAAAAAAAAAAAAAAAAAAAAAAAAAAAAAAAAAAAAAAAAAAAAAAAAAAAAAAAAAAAAAAAAAAAAAAAAAAAAAAAAAAAAAAAGAAAAGAAAAGAAAAGAAAAAAAAAAACGGTGACTTTAGAAAATTTCACCAGGAGTGGTATTGCGTGCCTGTAACCCCAGCACTCAGGAGGCCGAGGCAGGAGGATTGACACAAGTTTCAGGCCAGTTGGAACTACACAGAGAAACCCTGTCTCAAAAACCCCCAAATCAAACAAAACAAAAAAGCCAAGAAAATTCCAAATTGCGTGTGGAGTTTGTGTTTGTATTACATTTTTATGGAAAACTTCTGTCTTGGTATTAGATCTCTGGTTTTTAAGACATTGTTGGAAACAAGTTCTTGGTAGTGGATGGAAATCTGCAGAACCCCCTCTGTAACTCGGGGAGAATGGGAGGTACCTGGCCAGAGAGGGGAGCTGGAGGGAAGGGAGGAAGTAGGGGTGCAGGAGGGGTAGGGGAAGCTGGAGTCCTATCCATTAGCAGAGCCTTGTCGGGCTCATCTATGATTGGATCCGATCGCCCATTCATCTGAACTTGTGGGAGGGCCCCATTCAATCACCTTAAGTGGAATCTGATCGTTATCTTGGGGTAAACATTCCGAATGGAAGGTGAGTGCTGGGAGATAAGGGTGATAAGGAAACCATATGGCCCTGTCACCCCGGCTCTCAGGGTCTTATTCCTGGAGGGATTAATGAGGCTGACGAGGATCATTAGAATTCTGCTTCTTGAGGAGGCAGAAACCCCAAAGCCCTGCCTGGCTAGCCTAGAGGACTGGAACTCTGAGCCCAGTCCACCCCTCTGGCCTTTTCTGGGTGCTCCCCACTCCCACTTCCCCCCACACCAAATCCCTTAAGCCCCTAATCTCTAAATTGCACTCAGCATCCTCAACCTGACTGGGGCTGGATCCCCACCTCCCCTGATGTGATAATTTTCTGAGATTTCCCCACCTGTGGGGCTCCCTTTGGTGACTGACCTGTTGTGGTCACCAAGGTGCAATACAGTGGAGAGGTGTTTTCCAGACCTGGGGAGAGGGGTTCCCCTGGGCTTTGGGGAGCCGGGAGCTACCTGGTGAGTTGAAAACCCCAGCAGCAGGAGGCAGCAGGTAGTGAGTTCTAGGGAAAGGGATTGGAACTGGGCTGGGGGTGGGGAAGTGGGGCTTTGGAGCCGGCTCTCTTGCCCTGTGTCTGAGGCGCTGCTGCTGCACAGAACCGATCAGACCCGCAGCTAGTGATAAGAAAGGGGTTCGGTTTTAGGTGCAAAAGGGACACTTGGAGCAGACGGGTGGCTTCTGGGTGGTTTGAAGCTAACCACGGGTTATAATGACGCGCAGAATGCCCCACAGGGATTGAGGGGAGTTGTCTGGTGGAGCCCGCTCCAGCTCTATCGGGGCTGGTGTTATCCTACTGAGGAGAGAGCACGGGCTCAGAGAGGCCAAGTAACTCGCCCAAGCTTGCACAGTTAGGAAGAGCGGAAACCTGGAGGCCGACTCAAGGGGCGGAGCCATGGAACCCCAGGGCGTGCTCATCGCCCGGTTCTTCCCGTCAGCCTCCAGCAGCGGTGGCTAGAGGGACTGGCAGTCTGAAGAGCGTCAGCTGGGCTCTCTGGCCCGCATTTCGGACAGCCCGAGTGTAGCGTGGGCCGCCGCTCTTGGCTGCCAGCCGGGCGGCCAGAGCTGGTTCTCACACCTCCCAGGCTGGAGCTACCCAAAGAGTGCTAGCCAGGAAGAGGTCCTGCCTCCTAACGCCGGTGCAGTCCGTCGGTCCATCTTTTTTTTTTTTTTTTTTTTTTTTGTCTTTTTGAGACAGGGTCTCGCTATGCAGTTGAGGCTGGTCCTGCACTCACTTTTGTAGCCCAGGCTGGTCTCGAACTCGCACCAATCCTCCTGCCTCAGCCTCCCGAGTGCTGGGATTACAGGCGTGAGCCACCATGCCCGGCTTGAGCCACCACGCCCGGCTCGTCGGTCCATCTTAAGAGACAGAGATGGGCACAGCTGGGGAGGGGTGGTGGCCCTCGCCGAGCTCCAGCCCAGGCCCCCTTGCCTCAGGCTCGCCCCGGCCGCCACCGATGGCCTTGGTTTTGGGCTTCCCTGCTCTGAGCGCATCTGAACATTGGGAGCAAAACAAGAAAGCGAACAATAGGTGCCTGTGGCCTAGCGAGCAGGGCCGCCATCCCCCGGGACTCGGCACCGTCGCAGACCGCCCCAGCTGTGCGCTCCATTTGGATGTCCCTGGAGCCCCACTGAATCACGGCCTTGTCCTGGCTGGAGGGAGGCCGGCCACCCGCTCCTCTTCGCTGTCGCTGGGGGAATGCAGATGTGGGGGGTGGCGGGCAGGCCTGTCAGCGGAAAGGCATGTTTTCCTGCCTGGATCTTGGGAAATCACGCAAGAAAGACGCATCTGAGCCTGGGCACTGCAGCCCTGCCAAGCCACCCCCTGCCAGACATGTCCTGATCAGAGCCATTTGCCCCACAGGAAAAGAATCAGCTTTCTACCAAGTGGACTCCTGGCACAGACCCAGCGAGCTTGAGCGGTCCACAGGGCCTGGGAGCCCGCTGCAGCTAACTTGTCTGAGAGCGGGTACATCTGGAGAACATGGCGCGGGTGTCCTCACACAGGCCCGCTGGTCCCCAGGCAGGGTGTGGTGGGCAGTGACTGGGGGTGGGCTCCTCTGAGCTGGCTCCCCTCCGGCTGCTTTGGGCAATTTGGTCTCATCATCAAGGCCCAGGTGGCAGGGATATGATGTACGAAGTCAAGAACGCACTCTTTACAGCTGTCTGGGCCCTCGGAGCCAAGGAAGAGCGGCCAATTAGGAAGAGCGGACCTAAAATGAGCTCTTCTCCATCCCCAGGAGCCGTGACAGCAACGAGAGGTGTCCTGCCTGGATGGCAGCCCTGGCAAAGGCCACAGCGTTTTCCAAGGGGCTGTTCAGACATCACCTCGCTGTCCCAGGTTGCACTCACAGGGCTGCCCGCCCTCCTTGTGACGCAAGCACTCTGGCGCAGAGCAGTCTGGGTTGTTTTGCTGAGGAGAGCAAGAAGAGCTTAGCAAGAAGCCCATGGCTGAAGACAAGTCAGTGGCTTTATTAAACATATGATTAAAGAACCATCTAGGGGATGCGAAGGGCAAGGTAGCAGCTTGGACTACAGACACTAGAGCAAGCGAAAAGGCCACCAAGGGAGGGTCCTCCAGCAAGACAGGGATTCAGAAGCAAAAGGTCTGGCTCGTTAGTTTCTAAGAAGTGCAAAGGCCTGGGCTAAATGGAGCCTAAGGAAACAGATCCAGAGGCAAAGAATGGAAGTTCATGCTTAAGAGGTCTTTCTTGGACCTTAGCACTCCCCCTTGCCTAAGAAAGTAGGGGGCTACCGTGGGTGGCTGGGAGTGAAAACATGTTTCCCACCCTAACAGCTATATAAGGAGCCAGTGCCCAATATCTTTGTTTTATTTGTGTTTTTGAGACAGGGTCTTGCCGTGCAGTTCGGGCTGGCCTTGAGCTCACTTTTGTAGCCCAGGCTGGTCTGGAACTCACACTGATCCTCCTGCCTCAGCCTCCCAA
This sequence comes from Myocastor coypus, assembly GCA_004027025.1. Taxonomy (NCBI): domain Eukaryota; kingdom Metazoa; phylum Chordata; class Mammalia; order Rodentia; family Myocastoridae; genus Myocastor; species Myocastor coypus. The sequence goes on along the minus strand of PVJA010019326.1, from coordinate 5,093 downwards.
GTGCTGGGATTACAGGGGTGTGCCACCACGCCCGGCCGCTCCCAAAATCTTTGCTTAGGTACTGAGGACCAAACAGAGGGCTTCCAGTGCGCTAGGCAAGCTCTCCGTCACGGAGCTTCATCTACAGCCTTATTCTTTGCTGCATGCCCCTTGGGATACTGGGGATCCAACCCAGGGCCCTCATACTGAGCTTGTCCCGGGCCTTGGTGCTGCTCACTTGTGCTTTCCCTCTGTACTGGACATACTCCTGGAAGCCCAGCAGCCTAACCACCAGGCGCAAGCAGCGCCCTTGTGTGCTAGATGGAAAGGTTCTCAGGCAGCTCAACAATATTATCACTGAATTCTCTTGACTTTGGATCTCACAGTGCCTCCCCACCCAGGCCCAGATCAGTCCAGGGCTGAAAATGAAGGAATATGGTGAGTGCCTAAGTATACCCATCTTTCAGATAAAATCTCTAGGTGTACATGTCCGGAATGTCCCAAATGCTTTCTGAATGTACCCTTTTCTCTCACAATTGAACATGCAGTTGTCTGGCTTAAATCCAATGAGCATTTGATTGTAGCTGGAATTTCCCGCCCTTAACATGCTTAAAGATTGCCACGTTCATCACAGTTCTGTTAGGTTGAAGAGGCCGGTCCTTCTCAGCAGCATTGGCATTTCATTTTCCATTTCTACTCCTAAGGTCAAAATGTAAGAAAGTATTCAAATACTTGCACAAACACTACCCAGTGCTCAAAAGGTGATGCTGCTGAGACAGAGCCCCCGGCCAGTAGGCTGAGTTACTGTGTGACAGCTTAGTATGCTGGTTTATCCATCAGACCGGCCCGGGGAGGGGAGGCCTGAAACTAGGGCTTGGCCCAGAGCTTGGGGGCTGGTGGTATATGCCCTGTATCCAATAAATAAGTAAAAGAGAGAGAGACAGAGAGAGAGAGAGAGAAAGGTATTGGGGCTGGCGATATAGCTCAGTGGTATAAGCACCTGAATGGCAAACACAAGGTCCTGAGCTTGATCCCTGGTACTGGAGGAGGAGGGATTGTGTGTGTGTGTGTGTGTGTGCGTGTGCGTGTGTGTGTGTGTGTGTGTGTGTGTGTGTGTGAAATAGAAGAGTGCCAATTGGCTGCAGGTCATCTAGAATGACTGTGCTCCCTGAAGCTTAGCAAGGCCATGGCTAAACCTGTTGTCTAAGCTGTGGGCAGCATTGAAAGCCCTGTCATGAACTTCCCAGTGTCCCTCAATCTGGAGCTGCTCGAGGGGCAAGGGTTTGCCACCAGGATCAGCCATCCCGACGCATAGCTAGAGTCTGTGCATGTCAGCAGGGTGGCCAGGTGCTAGGTAACGCTGCCCTGTACAGTGTCTTTGTCCAGGTTGATTTGCTGCAGGGGGTGGGGGTGGGGGACTGTTATCATGTCCAGAGATAGGGGGCTTATGGCCAACAGAGTGGTGAAAGGACACTTAGTATTGCTTGAAGAAATTCCAGAGTGCCTGGAGAAGATTCCCAGGACCTCGCTGCCTCTTAGCAACTCTGGCAGCAGCAGGTGACTTAGGTCTCTAAGCCTGTAGGGAGTGTGGTGGTCACACCCAGCAGTCCTGGGGGTGGTACTGAGAAGAGACCCCTTCCTGGAGGCCACCTGAATGCCAAGAGCCTTCCACTGAAGCACACATGAGAAAAGTTTTGTGAGGAAGTATTTGGTGAAAACCTGGTCCTCTGCTACGTCACCAACTGGCACGTTGACAAAGATGGAACCCTACAGATAGGCAGATCGTGGGCACAAGAGCCTGGCTTCCCAATGGGCTCCTCTGGGCTTAGTGACTGGACAAGTTCTGCCATTGCAGAATGAGAGGGTTGATCTCTGGCCCATTAGCTCTAGTACTCAAGATATTAATGTTGAAAAAATGTACGATATTTAAAATGTGAAGAAGCATATGATTTAAATTATCTTAGGAGCTATTTATATTTTTTGCAGCTGAAAAGTGTAAGTTTGATTCCGAGATTTATTAACAGATGGAAGGAGACCAAAGCAACTCAGGGGAGATGAGACTAACCTGGAGGTTGAACCTACCACTAGGAGATTCCTCAACAAGCCTGTTATGGTTTGTGTCTAGTTGTCCCCACCAAAGCCCCATGCAATCATGGGGTGGGGGCTTCTAGAGTTTGAGACTAACTCATGGTCCACTGGGATTATGTGTCTTAGTACTGCTGAGATTATGGATTTTAGTACTGCTGGAATTATGGGTATGGTCTGAGGCAGATAGCCTGAGGCAGAGAGCCTGAATGTGAAATAAGAGAAACAGAGACAGACTCTATTGCTCTCTGTTGCCCTGGTTGGTTGCCTCTGCCACCATTTTGTTGCTATTCCGCCACCGTGAACTGGATGCTCTCTGCCCTGTTCCACTCAGCTGTGGGCCAGCCAAATAGAGACTGAAACTTTTCCAGTACCTGTGGACTAAATAAACCTTTCCTTCCTCCGTTTTGGGTGTCAGGTGTTTGTCCCAGCAATGAGAAAAGAGTAACTAAGACAGAATTTGGTACCAGGAGTGGGGTTGTTGTTGTGACTAACCTAACCATGTGGAATACAAATTTTTAGAAATGGCTTATGGGAAGAGATAGAGAAAGTTTGGAGAGGTTGTCTACTTGCAAAGAGCTGGATAAACTTTGGCTGGATAAACTTTGGCTGTGTGGCAGGGGAGATTCTGGTCAGAGCTCAGACCAGAAGACTGTCTGAAAGTCTACATATAAAGAATGGCTTATTGGCAGAGATAGCAAAGGCTTGGAGAGGTCTTCTACTTGCAAAGAGCTGGAAAAGCTTCATTGTTCTGTAGGGGAGATTCTCGTCCGAGCTCATACCAGAAAACTGACAGAAGGCCTGCCTGTAAAGACCAGGTTAGGGAGGTTTCTGTTGGGAAGGAGGACTGCATCAGTTGTTGGACTCCAGATGATTTGTGCTATGGCTTGGCTGAAAGTCTGTCTAAATTTTGCTCGTGCCCAGAGACTTTGCCTAAGACTGAGATTAAACATGGTGAGCTGATTCATCTTTCAAAAGATATTTCAAAGCAGGGAACTATTGGGGTAGTGGCATGGTTGTTATTGGGGGCTTTTAGCCAGATTTATGTTGAAAATCAAGAGTGAAGAGCCAAGAAAGATGATTTAAAATGTTGTGAGTTTGGCCAGGAAAGAAGCTCTAATAAAGCTATGGACAGCAAAGATAGAGCTGAAAGGATCTCCATTGCTGAGAAGGAACCAGAGAATCAAAAAGATGGCCTGAGAGCATCACAGGAGATGGAAGCTCTACAACCTTTGCAGCCTCAGAATTGCAAGGGAGAGAAACTTTGCCTTGGGAAGAAAGCTGCAGAGACCCAAGTTCCAGAATGACAGCAGCAGCCTCACCAGGTTCCAAAATGGTGCCAACATGGAGAATTTGTACCTTGGAATCAGAGTCAGAGTATTAATCTAGGCACTCAACCCCTACAACCAAGAGAGAAGGAAGCCTGGGTATTGCTCCAGCTGGCAGCAGACCTTGGTACCATTTGCATGGCATTGGTTTAGACATATTCAGAATGCGGGAGTTGTGAGATTAGAAAGGTTTCCACCTTGATTTCAGAAGAAGGCCTAGGAGGCCAGATAGTGTGCCTCTGAGAGGGCAGTATGTGAAGCAGAGAATGAGGGGCCTATTTAGTGGAAACCTTAGAAGTCTGGAAAAGCCAGAAATGTAGATCATCTAAGGGAAACAGCAAGGAGGGAGCAATGCTGGCCTAAGAGAGAAGGCATGGGAGCTACACCAAGAGCGCCTGAGGGGTGGAGCCATGTAAGGCCTTTGGAGCTCACAATGCAGTGCAGACTGCTTCAGATGTTCCAGTTGAAACGATGGGATTTAATGTTTGTCCTGCTGGATTTTGGACTTGTGTTGGTCCTGGTGTTTTTCCCTGTTGTTTACAACTTTGGAACGGTAATGTTATTTTGTGCCTTTGAATGTTGGATGTGTTTAACTTTTCTTTGGGACAGGAGCTCACGGGGAAGTTTGCCTTGGACCTTAGAGGAGACTTAGGACTTGGATTTTGCAGCAATGCTGCAACTGTTGGGATTTTGGTAACTCTTCTGGAGGGACTAAAAAATCTTTTGCACAAAGGGACATGCATGAGACTTTGGGGCTCTAGGAGTGAATGTTATGGTTTATGTCTAGTTGTCCCCCGCAAAGCTTCCTGCAATCATGGGTGGGGACTTTCAGAGTTTGAGACTAACTCATGATCCACTGGGATTATATGTTTTAGTACTTCTGGGATTATGGATCTTAGTACTGCTGGGATTATGGGTATGGTCTGAGGCAGATATCCTGAGGCAGAGAGCCTGAATGTAAAATAAGAGAGACAGAGAGACAGACTCTCCCTGTTGCTCTGATTGGTTGCCTCTGCTGCCATTTTGTTGCCGTTCCACCACCGTGAACTGGATGCTCTCTGACCTGTTCCACTCAGTTGTGGGCCAGCCGAATATGGACTGAAACCTCCAGTAACTGTGAGCTAAGTAGACCTTTCCTTCCTTCGTTTTGGGTGTCCGGTATTTGTCCCAGCAACAAGAGAATAGTAACTGAGACAAAGAAGAGTGAGATGACCTTAGAGGAGCTGCAGAAGTGGGAGGAGGAGGAGGAATTTAACACAGGCCCACTTTCTGGGCTGACCCAGTCAATCAAGAACAACACCCAGGTGCTCACCAACTGCAGCAACAGCAAGAACCTCCTAGGCCGGGCGAAGGCCTTCGACAGGCACTGCGACATGGTGCTGGACAACGAGAAAGAGATATGGACCGAGGTCCCCAAGAGTGCCAAGGGCAAGAAGTCCAAGCCAGTCAACAAGAACTGCTGCATTGCCAAGATGTTCCTGTGTTGGGACTCAGTCATCAGGGTGCTGTGGAACCAGCGAGTAGGGGCCGCCTCCCTGCTGTCAGGACCTGCTCCGGCCCCTTGAAGACCATATATACATATATATGTATTATGGCCGGCTCAGCCTGCCCTGGGGGTGGGGCTGGTGCAGCAAGTGGTGCCAGGAATCCAACTTCCGTCCCTGCGGTTGCCTAAGCTTTCCTAAGTAGGCATTTTAGACC
>PVJA010019325.1:0-38603 GCA_004027025.1 Myocastor coypus | reverse complement strand
AGAGAGAGAGAGAGAGAGAGAGAGAGAGAGAGAGAGAGAGAGAGAGAGAGAGAAAGGAAGAAAGAAAGAAAGAAAGAAAGAAAGAAAGAAAGAAAGAAAGAAAGAAAGAAAGAAAGAAAGAGAAAGAAAGGTCTTCAATATGACTCTTAGTACCTCACTGCTAACGCCAGAAGTATGGGTCCTATTCTTCCATGTTAAATAACGCACTTCTCATCAGGTACTGACTAGGTGTCCTATAATTTAAGTCAATTCTGATTCTATATCCCTGGAGTTGGGCGTCAGATCTCACCTCTCACAATTCCTTCCCAAATGGAGGTCTCCATTCAGATAACAAGTATGAGCCTCAATTGTCATCTGTTTCTGACTATAAATTGGAGCTTCTCTTGACTCTGTCCTCTTTTTGATAATTTCTTAGAATGGCTCCCAGAATTGAGGAAAATAATTTTGCTTACAAAATTATTAGTTTCTCCAAAAAGACACAACGCTGCAACAGCCAGACTGAAGGACAATTGAGATCAAAGTGTGAGACAAGGGGGCTCCAGCAAGGGATTACCCTTTGTATTTTGTATTTATTAATCTGGAAGCTGTCGAAACCTCTTTTGTTAAAATTTCTTATAGAGTCTTTAGTACTAGCTATGATCAGCTAAACACTAGCCATTATAGACAACTCAACCTCTAGTCAGTCCTTAGGACTTCTTGGAGGTCTGAGGTGGGAGAAGCATGGGAAGGAACTGGGAGTTCTAACCTTCTAATCATATGGTCGGCTTCCCTGGAGATCAGTCCTCATTGTGCACCAGGAAAAGAGTGCAGATAACAAATCTATGTATTTCTTCACATCAACAAAGAAGGGACAACACAAAACAAGCCCAGGTAGTTAGGATGATTTAAATCTTCATTTCCCTGATCTACCTTCAAACTTCCCACCATTCTTCAAAGCATGTCTGCTTTAAGATTAAACTTCTACCCCTGTGAAATTTTCCTATGTTAAAAATGTAGTAGAAACAAAACAAAAATATGCTGTTTTTTTTTTTTTTCTTTTTGGAGGGGTGGGGATTCGAACTCACAACCTTGCACTTGTCAGGCAGATACTTGTGTCACGGAGTTATCTCCCCAGTCCCAATAAGCTATATTTTATTGGTTTTCTATCTCTGTTTAAAAAATACTTAAATATTTCATTAGACCTACTACCCCAAGGACACTTCTCAGGGAAAACTACAACTGCCCCAAGAACCCTGATAGGAGAGAAATTAAGATACATGTAAATATAGCCCCAGTTCAGAAGCACCCTGGCACAATTTGGGACCTCAAAACACAAAGGTAGGGCACTGATATCCCATGTAGGGGAAGAATTGAAGTTTGTATATACAGACATTTTTTGCCAACATAGTTTTTCTTTCTTTCCTTTATTTTTTTAATATTTGAATATTTCAGTGGTCTTACCCCAAACAAGTGAAAGTATGAAAATAATGGTATCATCAAAAAAATACACTGTTTTCATTCACATGAAAAAGGAATACTCATGCCTTTAATATTTGATATATAATTTATAATTAGATATATAATTCATCATATATATTAATATAATAATGTTATTAATATATAATTATTTTGGAGCTCAAAAGTTATGCCTTGAGTGTAGTCTCTTACTCACATTGTAACAGAATCCAATACACTTTATGAAACTTCAGACAACAGACATGCACATAACGCAAAAATAGTTAGAAGGTCAAAGAAACTACACAGATGTTCTTGTTCTTGAATTAGCGCTCAACATGCTGGTATCACAACACTGTTTTGTCATCTAGAATAAGCGCAAGTCACCGAGGCATCAGCACTTTGTTAATATTCGGGTGGTGGATGAACGGCAAGTATGCGGCATCTGGTTTGCTTTCAGAGGCGCTAGCAGCTATACTTCTCATTAAGTGGGGATGAGTTGGCTAGCCGTGGCTGTCAGGCATATTTAAAACTGTTTCACCCTCCTAACAATTGCCAGATGCCAGGCTAGTTTTATAAACATGAGCCAGGTTGGATTTGAAAATATTAATGTGCTACATTGGAAACTTTATGTTCTACTCATTTCATTTTCCAAAGCTTCTCACATGCAGCATAAGTAATGAATTCCTGAGGTTCTGATGTTAGGACAGTGGAATTAGAGCTGGGGGTTAGAACTGGATTTAGGCTATGTAAGTCCAAGAGGCTGGATTACCAAGAGGAACTCTATTATCACTAGGCAAAAAATCTTCAGGGTCCTAAAGAATTATTGTACCTGAAAGGAGTATTTAACTTCTGTTTTTCTCAATGTCAAGGAATAATGGAATTGAATTTACAAGGAGTGTGTTTTTTCTAAAATTAAAAAATTATTTTTTGATACAGGGTCTCACTACACAATTCCTACTCATAGTGATCCTCCTGTCTTAGCCCCTGCGGTACTGGGACTGCAGATGTTTGCCAACACACCCAGTTCAATGCGTGCTTTTTAAAACACAAATGATAGAGCACTGAGTTTCTAGCCTTGGTGTTATCACATGCAATTAATGGCAATTAGCTACTATTTCCATGTACTTACTACCCCACATAGAATTCCAAAATTTTAAGAATTAACTATGATATAAAATTGTGAAAATTCTTTCCTTTTGAAGTTTCTTTTCTTTTTACTCTATGTGTTGTACAGTTTGGGACTTGTTTACTCTTTCAGTTTCTTACACTAGGGGAACTATATGATGTTTCCACATATGATTCTGATTTATTTCACTTATGTGTATGGTCTCTAGTTGCATCAATTTACCTATAAAATCCTTTCTTTTCTTTCTTTATAGATGCAATAAAACTGGGAGGAGTCTAAAAGAGAAAAGAAATAAGGGGAAAAATGATAGATGAGGTAATTGTACTACTGATTGCTATTAGTTCATTGAAAGGAGCAGTTCATGCTTATGTTGTTTGACCAATTTTCCACACCTGTACCTGGTAATCTCAGCAACCATTCTGAAGAAACAATATGCAATAAAGTAACCATTTTAATTTCCTATCATCTCTTCTTTGAAATTTTGTATTATTTTTATTGTTTTTTATTTCTTTAAAATAAAAAAAAAACTGTGGAAGGTTTTTTTTTTGTTGTTTTGTTTTGTTTTTGTTGTTTTTTTTTTACTTTGGAACAGTTTTAGGGAAGTATCTATGTTCTCTATGAATAACTATTTCTAATCTTTAGGGAAGGGAAGAATGAAGAATGAGATAGTTGGAAATAAATTCTTTCTTTGAAAGATAATATGCTATTTATTTAACAGTATTCAAAGGTATAATATAAATTAAATTAAATTCTGCTTCTGCACTGTGGGTTTGAATGACTTGGAGAAAGTCATTTATGTGCCTCAGTCTCTATATCCATAGAATGGGGATATATTTTGACATTACACATGAAAGGTTTATTATAGTCAATTGTTTATAGAGAGGAATCTGTAAATGCTATGTGCTAATACTGGTTATTACTTGGAAGTGTGATGAGCAACTGAAGTATGGAAAGTTCTAGTAAATTTAATCAAACCGCAAAGCCAGTGGTAGGAGAAAGTCTGAAATCCAACTGGTCGAAGTCAGAATTATGTCTTAAATTTTTTTTTATGTTGTTCTACTGAGCTACTCTTGTAGAATCTTATAGTTACTCCTATAAAATCATTGTAAATGCATGTTTAGAAATGCACTCAGTGGGGCTCAGGACACAAGTGCCTGCCTTGCAAGTGCCAGGTCACTTCGATCTCCAGTTCTGGGAAAAAAGAAAAGAAGAAATGCATTCAGCGAAAACTCAATATTTCAAATTCTGTCTATTACCATACTACCTGCAATGCACCCGATCTTGTCAATTATTTCAAATTCTGGTCAATAAAAATATCATGCAACTTTTATTTTGAATATATCAATTACATTTTTCCAAATATATAAAAATTCAATAAAAGACATACTCAGCATGCTGGATTCAGTGTAAAAATTATGAAGAATGAATGAGCATCCCAATTTAATATTTACTCCTTTCATCTATTTTGTATGTCAGTGTGGTTTGAAGATGTGCAAGACATGGTGATTTTTTAAAATTTTATTAATTTTAATGAGAAAGAAATAATGAGAGAGTTTCAAAACAAGTTAGAGAGTCATAATAATTAAGACAATACATATTGTTGTCTTCATAGTAGTTGTTCAGAGTACAAGATGCAGGCATGAAAACTTTTCTGAAGACTATTAGTACAAATCTTTCTTCTCATTGAACTGAGAGAAACTAGCATGGTGATTTTATGGGAAACTGTAGTGCGTTTGATGATGCAGCATAAAGACCAGTGACTTCCCAGTGTACCTAGTGTTTTCAAGGAGCTATCACAAAATTTCAAGGAAAGACATCTGAATTAGTGTCATAATGGGAGATACAAAGAAAGTGGAAAAAAAATTATCAAGTGGCTGAGTTTAGAGGATGTCTAAGTTTGGTCTCAGTGGGGAACAATTCCCAGAAAAGAAACAAAATAATACAAAGAGCAGAGCCCCCAAAAGGCCTGTCAAATCTGGGGATATTAGCAATATCAAGATGCCTGATATTACTATAGGAACTGTTTATTTATTTATTTATGTATTTATTTATTTGTACTGGGGATAGAACTCAGGGCTGTGTGCCTGCCGGGCAGGTGCTTGCTAGGGAAATGCTTAAGCCACTGATCTATCTCCTCAACCCCCAGAAGTACTGTTTTTTTTAGAATAGTAAGAAAATGCATTGTCCAAGAAAAAAAAAAAATCCTTAATAGAATGTAGGTATTCCTTTGAAGGTACAACTTTCGTGAGACTGTTCTGACAATGAATAAAGAGAAGATAAGATGTGGCCAGTTGTGAAAAACAAAACTAAGAGATGAACGAACAAAACCAATAATGAGTTATTTGTTATAATCTAGATAAAAATAAAGATGGTATGAACCAAGATTGTGATGAATGCAAGCAAAGCAGAAATGATAAATTTTAGGAAACAAGTAACTGTTTTGCAAACAGGTAATTTTAATCTAACTTAAACATTATCCAATAATTATATATATATCAAAACATCACATGGCACCTCATTAGTATGTACCATGGTTTTATTTTTATGTATCAATTAAAATAAAAATGAGGCGGTAAATAAAATAAACTCAAAACAAGCTGGCAGAAATAGAGAGAGACTACTGCTCACAGTGATCCTCTTGCCTTAGCCTCCAAGTACTGGGATTATAGGCATACACCACCATGCCAAGTTTGCTATTTTACTTTCAGCTGTATTTAATCTTTCTGTTTTCATTATTTAAGTTTAAAATGATAAAACTGTAACTGAAAGGTTGAAAAGATTTAAGTTCTGACAGCGCAATGTCAGAGAACTTTAAATTGGGTTTTATGAAGAAAACTTGAAACGTACGTCTTGCATGTACTCTTCTGTTTTGTTGTTGTTGTTGTTTAACTAAATAACAACATGTATTTATTTCTTTCTCCAGAACATCTAGCTATGATTCATTTCCCAACATGGAATTTTCAAAATTGAACCACTTTTAAACAACCCATATCAAGTTCTTATTTGGTTATTTCTTTGGTACACTAAAGTTATAACCCTTTCTATAAATACAAAGTTAGTTGCAACTTTGATGTGATACTTGACTCTTGAATAAACGTCATGAACAAATATAGTGGCAGAGTTATGTATGAGCTTGAAGTTATATTTAGTACAAGGTTTCCACCAACTGTTCTAGTAACTTTAGCACTCTGCGGTTGTAGTAGAAAGTGAAAAATGCATTTTGTTTACCAGGATTCCCAAGATTTAAAACAGTACATCAATAAAACAGAGCAATAAAAATATTATGCTTAAGACTATGAAAGTTAACCAGAAAATAAGAAGTATTTGTAAGTAATATTTTATATTTAATTATTCAAAATTTAGGTATAAGGAACAAAAGCATTTTTTCTTTATTCTGGACATGTATGTGTTTCCCTTTGCACAACAACAAAAGTAAATTTTTGGAATTTACCTGAATGCAGCCCACATTGAAAAGCATAAATTTAGTGAAATCACTAAACGAATTTCTATCTGATCTAGACAGCTGGATTCAAGTCTTGGCTCCATCTCTTGCCAACCAAGTTTCTGAAAACAGAAAATCACAGTCTGAGTTTCGGTTTTCTTAAGTATAATGTGGAGATAATAATGTTTGAGGATCAAGGATAACTTAAGGATAAATGAAATTTTCACCACACCCTGGTGTAATGACTAGATTTTTCATGCTCTTGGAATGGTCTCTGCTTAATTTTTGCCATCCCCAGTTAGAAAATAAACTAAAACAGGGAAACCGCTTCTATCTTGTTTACCATTGTGTTCCTTAGAACAGCGTTTGGCATGTGGTGATGTGTGAATATCAAATCAATTGGTAAGCCTTGAATATGGATGGAATAAAAGGGAATTTTTTATTTTTTCCTGTTTCAATGAGAATGATTAAAAGTTTTTGAATTGTAAAAGTATAGGAAATAAATACTGATGTATATTATGGAATATATACTGTTGTTCTAACAGAGGTATGTTACATAGGTATGGGGAGATGATGGGTACCACACTAGACAGAGAAGAAATTGTTAATATAGGAGTTCACTCCACTTTAGAGAAATCAAAATGTATTCAGTATTCCTTAGCCCAAAATTCACAGTTTTAATTAGCATCTAGCCTTTCTAGTCTTTATACCTTGAATGGTCTCATATTTCCTAAAAACATAAAATAAACAAAAATAAAAACTTCCTGAGTTAAATCCCTAATCCTTCCTTCATTGAAGCATAAACTAGTTGAATGGGAAGATCACAGGCTGTTCTGAGTTGAAGTCAGAGAATTCCTTGGTCTTCTGACTTTTGAGGCTAGGGGGAAATGCTTATATGACACTCTGTGTGTGTGTTGTGACCTCACTTCTAAAACTTGTGCTTCAAGTTTGTTCCAGGGTGGCCCTTATTTGGACTGATTTATTTGATCAAAGGAAACAAGGCTATTTCTCAAATTGCTGACACTCTAAGCCAAGACTGAAATGCCCCTAAGGTGAAGTGCCCTTCAGCATGAGGTGTGGTCAGCAAGCTATGCTAAGGTCACTATAAGAAGAATGATAGTCCACGGTGAGTGATATGCCTCATGCGGTAGTGTCTTCCTAGCGAAACAGAAGCAGGAGAAAAGCTTGAAATAGAGCCGGGTATGGTGACGCATGCCTGTAATCCCAGCACTTGGGAGGCTGAGGTGGGATGATCAATGCAAGTTCAAGACCAGCCTGGGCTATAAAAGTGAGCTCAAGTTCAGTCTGAACTGCATAGCGAGACCCTGTCTCAAAAAGACAAAAAAAAAAAAAACCTTGAAATAGGCAGATAGATAGATAGATAAATAGATAAGTAGATAGATAGTATATATATATATATATACATATATATATATATATATATATATATATAGAGAGAGAGAGAGAGAGAGAGAGAATCTGCCTATACACAATGCTAAAACTTTCAGCCATGCCAATGGACTTACTATGCACCAATACTTAACAAATCTAAACCAGGTGGACCATACTATATTCGAACAACGCCTTTCCTTCATGAAACTGAAGTTCAATGCATTATGTGTATCCCTATCAAGAGTTTAAGAACCTATAATTCGCCCTTCCATTTAATGAAATCCCTACCACAATAATTGTCCCCACTGATGGGACTCTACTATTCATTGTCACTATGATATTTCTTTCGCTTATCATTACTGTCATGTATTCATATATTCCTCTCTTCCCTAAACTAGAATCCATGGGAAAGGCCCTAAACTCTGCTCAAGCTATCTTTGTGCTCTTGCTTTTAAACTTAAAAAAAAAAAAAAAAACTTTCCATTCCAGTTAAATACAACAGCCATGAACTCCATATTCTAGTAGCTACTTTTAGAAATAGTTTTACAACTGTGCTGAACAGCTCCACTTTAAAATATGATGCCACCAAGCTCTTTAGTGGTGTCTGGAACAGTCAATGAATTTATATTTCCTTTTCCCCACCTACCTAGGTCATTACCTCTGCCTTTTCAGTCTTGTTCCTATCTCATTATCCTCTTTCACCTTCTTCCCAGCTGGTTATCTCTGCTAACAGCTGTCGTTCTGGCATGGATACAAAGTACTCATCTTCCTTTTATAAAATTCCTAATCCACTTGCCTCTGTACTGCCTCTGCACACTATACTTGTAATGGATGACTGTGCTTGCTTTACCAGCACATATACTATATATTGAATGGAGAGGCCTGCTTCCTATGAAGATCTCAATACACTTTGCATCTACTACTTAATGATTTTATCTTTGTGATCACCTTACCTCCATCCAGTGTCTTCTGTATGGTCAGTTCCCTTTTTTCTGTAGAAGCAGATCCACGGTAAGTGGCACTAATTTCCTGTCCCTATTCTCATAGTATCTCGGACTAAAACCACCTTCTATACAACTCTCACCAGCAAAAGTCTTGAAATAATTGTCTTCAGACCGTTCTCTATTTTGTACCTTGCAGTCTTCTATTCATAGTTCCAATCTGGAAATGAAATGGCCGAATGAAATATATAAATTTAAAACTCTAGGAAATGTTATAGGTCTACCTTCTGTAGAGATTACAATAAAGCATGTTATCACATCAAAGCTTATTGTAGCATGTCTTGAGACGCTCAGTGAAAAATGCTATCCTCTTAGAGTATGGCAAAAACTCCTTGATCACATATCACAGTTAAAGTGGATTGTAATCAGAATTGAAGTTGATTTTAAAATTAGGAAAGTTTTAGATTACCATGCCTTGATTTCCATTAAATAATATTCTTTTATACTTAGGAAAAAACTCAGTACATGCATTGAATTTGTTCTAATTTTCTACTGACTCTTGATAATAACTACACAAATTTAAAGACATCTACATATATATGTTCAGTTCCTATCTATCAGCATTATGCAGAATAAAATTGCATTTATGCATTTAGAAATGTATAAATTTTCTTCAGCAAAATAACTCATTCTCTGATTTTAAAAGTGAATATTGAACAATGGGTTGGTATTTTGATTTTTAGCCTTCAAGAATCTAAAATATTTTAAAATCCACAAGGTTTAGCAAATTTGTATTTTATTCAGTGTGCTTCAACACATAATTAATAATTTTATTCATTAATCTAAAGATTACATACTCCTGTTTAATATATTGAATGAATTTTCAGTAACTCTGAAAGTTATTAAAACAACAACAAATGTAGCTTTGTTTAATCACATGAAAAGCCAGTAGTGGTACCAAATGCAGCTTTGGTCTATTTTTCTATCTAATAAATTCGACAATATATTTGCTTGATCAAATAACTGAACATGGCTATTAAAGAAAACACTTCAAATCAACTTAAACATCATGATTTTTGATTCTTCATAAGCAAAAATATCCATGCAAAACTTCAGAGCCTTGGAGGTGGCTTAATGAAGGTTAATATTTGTGTCTTGATAATTTATAATTTTACATGTCTCTTTTTAGGAGTTGTTGAAGATTTTGTTTTCAATTGATTGAGCCTATTAAAATGGCAAATCACTGTCTGAAGGACATGTATTCAAATTCACAAAGCAGTGGCAATGAATAAAAGGATTTGCAGAATGTTCTCCTAACCACAGCAGTTGGGTCTAAACTTACGCTGACAGATAAAAGTTTCACAGTTCTGAGGACAGCGGATGTGCAAGACCTGGAGTAGTAATTAAAAACTGAAATAATTATTGACTCTCAGTGAGGCCAGGAAGTCACTATAGACTTCTACTTTGTTGAGATGCTTTGGAAAATAGTTTTCTGATGTTGAACAAAACTTGAAGATATGTATCATTTCCTGTTACTCAGAGTTGCTATCCCTAAAGATACATCCACAACTGTTTACTTGCTTTGGTCTATGAGAACAAGGATTCTATGACAAGACTGTTTAAATATTAAAATGAGTTGGAATTTTAAAAGTCAACAAAAGAATTGAAAGCATAAATGATGCATAAAATTTTGATTAAATGTAAGCATTATAGAATCAGAAATGCTACATTGTAACAAAAATGAGTGCAATATTGTTACGTGCAACATTAATATCAGCAGCATGAAAACAGAAGTGTCAGATGCAGAAGATTACATAGAATATAATTCCAATTTCATGAATGTTAAACATACACAGACCAAGATCTTTAGGGACACAAGTGTCTAAGGCAAAATGCACGTGCTAAAATGTTAACTGAAGCAAGAAGATGAGCACAAGACAGAGCAAAAGAGGGGGAAAAAGGGAGTGGTGGGCACTCAAATGTTCACTGTACCTCTTCACTTTGTAACTCAGAATTGTGCACATTGCTTTATACCTCTTTAGTACTCAACAAAAATAAACTTTTAGAAGCCCCTAAAATTGGGCACAAAATATTCTATTACTCATACATTTGTTGCTCTGTTTAGGACTCAAAAATCAACTTAATTAATTAAAGAAAAGAAATGCATTTTACCATTCTGATGTCTCATGCAAATAACATTTAACCAGACTTTACGGTGCCTAGCTTGGAATATAACATGTTAGGAAAAGCAGTAGGTTGTGTTAGTCAGCTTTTTATCACCATGACAAAATACCTGAGGAAAACAAATTAGAGGAGAAATTATTTATTTGGGTTTTTAGTCTCAGAGGGCTCAGTACATGGTAAAATGGCTCCATTATTGATGAGCCTGTGGCACTGCACAAACCTCACAACACAAGGTCATGGCGGAGCAAACCTACTCTCCTTGTGGCTGTAGAAACAGAAAAGCAAAGAGCCACCAAGCCCTGCGGGGTGCCCTGTGCCCTCCTTTTGTTCCGTCTTGGCCCACATACTGCTGCGTGGTACTGCCCATGCTCAGGGTGGTACTTCCTCTTCGTTTTCTGTACCCCATGCCAACTGTCACTGGAATCATCTTCACAGACACACTCGGGTGTGCACTTTACTGATTTCCTAAATGTTTCTCAATTAAGTCAAGCTAAGAGTCCGGAGAACAGTCCCCTCTTTCTTCTTCTGTCATTAGCCCTTCCTGTCACTTGTGTTCTCCAACGTACCTTGTTGGCGTGGCATTTCCACTCTCCCCTCTGCAGACCATCTTCCTCTGTTTATCTGCATTTTCTTAAGTACGTCAACTCTGACCTCATCATTGTTTGCTTCTCAATCATTTCTGCTCCACCTGAACAAAACATGTTTTTCCACATTAGTGCCAAGAAACAGTATTGCCTAGCTAGTGCATAGTCATCAATCTGGTGACTACGCCTAACACTGAGTCAGTTTCCCCCTTCAACCAATTAGCAACGTATCAGTGACCACTGCAGTGAGCCTCTGATCTCCCTCTGGGTATTGTGGCACATGGTAAGAAAGGAAGAAAGAGCAAGAGACAAAAGGGCAGTACAGTGGTGATCTGGGGTGACTTGTTCACAAAAGTGACAAAAGGCCGTGAGGCAGCCAGACCTCAGCATCCATTTATTGAGGAGCGATGTATAGGCTGACTGAGAAGGTAAAGGTGTTCTGATACTAAGAAGGGCCTTGCCCTGGAATGTCTTTGGTGTTAGTGGTCCTGATCTTAGACTTACTGGGTAGAAGAGAATGGCCCAGCCATAAAGTCATAATGGAAAGTCTCAAAAGGGTGATACCTAAAATTCCAAGCTGCCTTTATCCCTTAGGGAAGCATGAAAAATTAGCCTTTAGGAATTTGTGGTTCAAACAGCTATGGACCAAATGAAAGTTAGTAGAATAAGGTAGTGTGGGCCGGGTGTGGTGGCTCACGCCTGTAATCCCAGCACATGGGAGGCTGAGGCAGGAGGATTGGTGCGAGTTCAAGACCAGCCTGGGCTACAAAAGTGAGCGCGGGACCAGCCTCAACTGCATAGCGAGACCCTGTCTCAAAAAGACCAAAAAAAAAAAAAAAAAAAAAGAATAAGGTAGTGTGTTCACCCAACAGAGACAAGATCTAGGAAGGTTTCCTGGGAAGAGAGTTTAGTGGACAGAGGACAAGCACTTCTGGACATGTCTAATATGCGCTATCCACATTTCTGTTACACTGAATGCTACACAAGTTTCTACATCTGGGGCTTGAGATACTCGTACCTTAAACTGAATATTCTCATGGATTAATGAACACTTTCCAAATCAGTGCATGGTCTCCTGCCTGTCCATATTTCTAGACCCTTAGTTGATAGTCTGAGCTCCAGGAATGTCAACCTGAGGTCAGTAACTTGATTGTCCTCCAAAACATAACAAGTTCTTTAAGACTGCTTTGGTTCTTTCAAAATCTCTCCAGCAACAAATATTTTCTGCACAATATTATCCTCTGCTTACTCTTCCTTGATACCAGTGGATAGTAGGATATACTTGCTAAGTTCAAGGATACTTTTCTCTCCTCTATTGGTCAACTGCTTCATGTCAGTTTGATAGGGCTGAATTTCCAATTAATCTTGTGTACTGGAAAAAAAATATCCATGGAAAGGACACAGATGGACATGCAGATAGCAACCTCTAAATCTAGAGAATAAACCCGTCATGGTTGGAAGAGCTAACTTTCTCTTCTTGTGTCCCAATTTCTATTACGGACTTTGCTCTATCTACTTTTGGAACAAAAATCAACAAATTGCATTGGTCAGCCTCTTTCAATGAACTGTTGGATTTTTTGGTCTTACCAGCAGGAGGCACTAGAAGAAGGCATGGAGGTCAGTATTTCCTGTCTTTTGCTTAGCCCCATGGTGTTTTTAACACAATGATGCCCTTATTGATGACAGAAGCCCAGGTAAGGGCTATGGTTTCTAGCAGGTACTAGGGTGATCTCTTGCCAGCGCTGTCTGCACAGTGTCTCCAAGAACACAGCACAGGTGCGTAGGTGGGACTCTAAGAGTGGCTCCAAGCTCATCTGACCAGTGGCTTCTCCTTTCTTCCTTTCAATATCTTTAGCTACTTCACTATCACTTACTTCTGCTTGTTCTTCTTGTCATCCTATAATACGTATAGCTAATTCCCTGTGATAGTTTCATTTCTTTAAACATTTAGGATGGTTTTTGCGTGTTTTATTAAACCCAGACTCAAAATTCCCACTATCATTTCCTATTCCCATTAGGTGGAACTTTCATAACATTACGCTTTCCCAAGCCAAGAAAGGAAGTTATCTCTGTAATTCAGAATAGAGGTATAAAGGAAAGATTAGAAACATGAGAGTTTTTTTATGGTAACCTTTTAAAATTTTATAGAAGAAACTCTAAGACTTTACAAAGATTGAAAACTCTTATACTACATGACATTTAACTGTTGCACATTTTTGTAAATGAATGTGTGTTATACATTTATTTTAAAATATAGTTTTTATTTTTATTTTATCAGGAAGCAAGCTATTTATTTATTTATTTTGTTAATTTTAATGAGAAAGAAATAACAGTGGGACAGTTTTGAAACAAGTTATTAGGACAGCCACAATAATTAATACAATGCATATTTTTGTCTTCATAGTAACTATTCAGAATACAAGATGCAGACATGTTAACTTTTCTAAACACTACTAGTACAAATCTTTTTTCCTTATTGAACTAAGTGAAGGTAGTTATATGTACAGTTCAATAGTCATAATAGTAGAGGTTAACAGCAGAACTGGTAATGTTGGAAGCTGTTGACTTCAGCCTTTTACAGTTCAACATATTAATATGGCTCTACTTTTTACATCTCATGGCTAAACTTTTCTGCTGGATGGTTAAGACCAAGATAAAGCGAACAACGAAAAACATAACTTTTACATCTGACAAGTTCAGTAGAATCCCCTCAGGATTTACCCTCAAACCATAAACAGCATTTTGTGGAACTTTTGTCAGTATCAGCCATCTGGATGAGTCATAGCCATTGCGTGTTCAGTTTGCTCTCTGTGAAAGTATAAGAGTTTTCAGTCTTCTCTGTGAAGGCTTAAAGTGCCTTCAATAAAATTTTATTTTATTTTTTAAAGTTTTTTATTACTCTTTAATAAGAAATAACAATGTGACAGTTTCAAAACACATTAGTAGTATAATGCCAGTAATTGATACAATGCACATTGTTGTCCTCGTAGTAGTTATATACAGCACAGGATGTAGACATGATAATTTTTCTAATCATTGTTGGTACAAAAAAATTCTTCTCATTGAAATAAGAGAAATTAGTCCAATATTCCCTAATTGCAGTGAGTTATCAGCAGAACTGGCAATATTGGAAGCTGCTGATTTAAGCCTTTTTACAGCTCAGTATATTAATGCAGCTTTAGGTTTTATGCCTCATGGTTAAACTTTTCTGCTGGGTGGTTAAAGGCAAGTTAAAGTAGATTACCAATAAAAAAAAAAAAAAAGAAACCTGAGAGTGATTCTAAGGTGTGGCCTTCTAAGTGTTAACTCATTGTTTAAGTGCTATGAATTTCTAAGAAATAAACTCATAAATGGTAGATATGTCTGTTCCAAAATCAACAGTGGTAACTTTTGAAAATAAAGCTGTTAATCCAATTACCATATGAGATTGAATTTTCAAATATATAAACTGAATATCTGCCACAGAATGCTTATTTTCTTTTTCATTGCTTTTAATAAGAAATAACGTGACAATTGCAAAACAGTAGTAGTACATTCCCAGTAATTGATACAATCATATTGCTGTCCTCATAGTAGCTATTTAGAGCACAGGATGCAGGCATGATAATTTTTCCAATAATTATTAGTACAAAAATTTCTTCTCATTGAACTAAGACAAAGTAGTTGTATATATAGTCCAATATTCCATAATCATAGTGGGTTATTGGGAGGACTGACAATGTCAAAGCTGCTGATTTAAGTCTTTTACAGGTCAATGTACTGATCTAGCTTTATGTTTTATACCTTGTGGTTAAACTTTTCTGCTGGGTGGTTAAGGGAATGTTAAAGCAAGACCTGTATAACAGAGCATGTAACTTTTGTATCTCCTCAGGTCATTCAAATCCCCGCTGGATTTAACTTGAAATGATGTACAGCATTTTGTAGAACTTTCATCAGTGTCAGCTATCTGGATGAATCATGGCCATTGCTTAATCAGTTTGCTTTGTGTGAAAGCCTGAGAGAGGGTTTTCTCTCTAGGTGACTCTCCTTAGGAAACCTATATATTCTCAATCCCTTTCCTCTGTGGCTCGAAAATCTTCTTCAACAGAAAACTGGGAAACCACTGAGTTACAGGATGTTGCAGCACAGGTTCTATTAGTTCTATTATGTCCTAGAAGACTTCATATATAAGTGGATGAATCTTGAAGATATATGAGTATATATGGAAACATCATATAGTTTCCTGAGTGTAAGAACTCAAAAGAAGAAATAAAAATGGAAAGGCATAACAGCTGAATGGAAATCAAGAAATTAAGGGTTAAACAATGAAGTGACTGCAAGTAGAAAAGAAAGGAAACATGGCAGGAGCAAAACCATGCACTTACATACACAGGATGAATTAGAAAATGGTCCTAAGAACATCCAATAGCTTTTTCACACTGAGGATAGCAGTGTATAACACTAAAACTATGCTTGGAATGTCTGTTATTAGGGTCTTTTTAGATGTCCGCTGCTTCTAATGTAATTTCAGTTATTGCTATACTCTCTCTCAAATAAATGGTTATTTTACAAGAAAACAAAAAAATGGTATTAAAAGAGAGTAAGAGACAAGGAAAAATGCCATAGGATTGACTGGATACAATTTTGGATATGCTTAGATTTCAAATTTCTGTGTAAACATGTGCAACTGCTTTATTCACATTTTATAGCGATTTATTAGACTATCAACATTACAAGCTTCACTGGTGGCCCACTGTAACTGCAGAACATTTGACTGTGTATGTATCTGCTTCCTCTTAGTCCAAAGAGAAGTATATTCTTTTCTTTTCTTTTTTTTTCTAAGCAACATCAATAGGGAGGTGGGTCATGCCCACACACTGTACTCTGTAGAACAATTGTGAGGACAATATGCAATATGTCAACTTTCAAAGAAAAGAAAGGGGAAAAGGAAAAAAAACGTAATGTTGATTTAAAAGTGTTAATGTTTAATTGTTTGATCAATCTTGTATACCTATATGTATTAATCTAAACTGATCTGATGATGAAAATATGTAATATAACCATTGTTAAATTTAAACAATAAAAATATTAAATTAAAAAAATAGACTATCAATGTCTGATGCAGAATACTTATTCCAAGTTAAGTCTAAGACATTTAATATTCAGAAAGACAGTGATGTTAAGCTCAAGTACCTATATCACAGAGTAATAATATCACTAAGCTTCTCTTCTGGAGGGCTAAGTATGTTACAGACAAAAACTTAGAGCAAAAGAAGGGCTACAAAGATAGCCAATATTTTGGCCCTAGACCTTCAATGTCAGTGGGGACTCAGGACATATGAGAACCTGCCACAAAATGCTTATTTTCAATTCCATGAACTGTAGCTTTTAGAAGAATGATATTTGAAGTGGTTGTACACTTTTAATTCTTCCTAATTTGGATTTTATGTTTGACAACATTATTTTATGCAACTGAAACTTGAGAACATTGTAAAAATAAAGCTCCGAAATGTGACCTTAAGAAATGTAGCATTAGCCAACATTTGTGGCGCATACTTGTAACCCCAGCTCTTGGGAGGCTGAGGCAGGATCAATACAAGTTTGAGACCAGCCTGGGCTACAAAAGTGAGCTCATTGTCAGCCTGAACTGCATAGCAAGGCCCTGTTTCAAGAAGAAAGAAAAAAAAAAAGAAAGAAAAAGAAAGAAAAGAAATGTACCACTTCAAGACAAAAATTAACTTGTGAATGTCCTTGTTTTAGGGGATGACAATGACAACTAGGTGCGAAATTTATAAATGATCAATTTATAAATGAGCAATGAATTATTTATAAATGAATAATCCATTCCGTGGTTATATTTCGGACCATTTTAAAATGTGACTCCACTTACTTTGGCAGGCACCAAATCCTTTTCCAACACACATACTTGGAGTTTTGCTCACAATAAAGGCCACCATTCTAACCAACACTTAAATAAGACTTTCATTTTCTCCACTGTTGCCAATCCTAAAACTTTGAATGCATTTTTCTACTTCTGCTGAATATAAATGGGAAGACCCAACACAAAGTTGTATTTGTGGACAGGTATTGTAGATTTGTTCAAGATGAAAAATGCCTGAGCACAAGTATTTCTGAATTCTCAAACATGATATTTGAAAGAAAAGCTTCGAAATCATGAGACTCAGCTACAATAGTACTGGCACAAACATGAGGAACTGCACATGTAACTTGGCCAAGTGCCAAGAAGTGTTAGCACACACATAAAAACTGTAAAGTAAGTAAAAGTTCATTAAAGTTTACTTCAAAATAAATAAGTACAGCTACTGGGTTCATTGAAACCCACAGGGTTTCTCAACCATGAGGCCAAAATCTAAGAGAAACTTCATCTACCACTGCAGTCTTTTTGAAGTAGTAGTGATGACACCGACATTTTGGTTTTGCACATGAACTAAATAGTTTGGGTATTACACATGCTCCTTTGGAGAGGGGCATATATTTGGGTTCAAAATTATAACACAAGGGTTCTTTTCAGGATAATTTAACTTTGAGGAATGATAAGCTCTGATGGTCACATTAATTATCAGTTTTTAAGGTAAAAGATAGAACAAGTCCCTTTAGTGCTGGCTGTAACTCTGGAAGAAGGTATTCCAGACGTTCCTCTTTCAGAGTCATTTGTACCTGCATCCTTTCTGAAGCAACACCTCTGAGACAGCATAACAGGTGAACGTAGGAAGTGTAAGCCCAGCACCAGAGAACCAAATGTTAGTTGACACCCAGCACCTTGCCCATCTACTCCTCCTGAAGATTCTCAGTATTTCTTCAAGACTACCAAAATTTGTAGACTTCATTATCAAAATTCAAAATAGGCAATTTGACACCCAGCACCTTGCCCATCTACTCCTCCTGAAGATTCTCAGTATTTCTTCAAGACTACCAAAATTTGTAGACTTCATTATCAAAATTCAAAATAGGCAAATAACATTTCAAATACGTCTTCTTTTACCTTTATATGTATATGTCCAAGTGTCTGTCCTGCTGCATGATTTCCTGAAGTTGTAAATAATTTTATTTTTACTCTTCAATTAACAGTGCTTTTTCTGAATGGAAATGCAATGAACTTATTTTGTGTAAGAAATTTTAAGTGACTGAGATCACATACATTCCCTCTAAATTCTTAACTATTGAGCAGAAAAGAAGAAACCAACTTAGGCAAACTTTTTATCAAATCAAAATCTAAATGTTCCTCCATTTGTAACATCCTGACATCAAATGAAAGCGAAACACACTGTCCAGCACCAACCTCATTTTTTACTGGCATTCACTGAATTTCAGAAGCAGCAAGATTGGCAGTCTTAATGTATTTTTATGTCCTCTGCATTTGGAAAGCAGTTGGCACAAATCATTAGCCTTCCATGGGAAGAACAGAAAATTGTCTCTCTTGTCAGTAAATACAAAGGACTCTCTTTAATATAGCTCTACTAAATCAAACAAAATGACACGAAAATTAACCACTCATTGTAGGTGTAGTGCCTAAGCCAATCAACCTGGTGGACATTGTGAAGATTAAAAGCAAATGGACTGAAAGGCAATGTATCACCCCCTTTTTCTTTTTTACAGTAAAATCAAACTGTTAGAAGACACCTTCAACCTAAATGTATTGTACTGGAAGAAAGTCACTTTGTTGTAGCATGAATCTTCCCTTTTTTCCTATTAAAAATAATATTTTTATTTTATTCAGTATGCAGATAGTATGATTTATTATATTAATCCTATGTTCACCTAGCGTTGAATCTCATTGCTCTTTACTATATTATTTTAATTTATGTAAAATAGTTTTTAAAATGGTAATTAATATAATTTTTTATCATTTTTAAGGTGTTTTTTGTGTGCAGGGTCTCATTACACAGGTCAGACTCATAGTGATCATCTTGATTTCTGCCTCCCTAGTACTGGGATTACTGGCATGCATCACAACACCTAGACTCCATCGCCAACTCAGTGCACCCAGGAGCAAGGCTGGCATGGCATGTGGTACCAGGGATGGAACCCTGGCCCCTGCACTGACCCAAGCAAGTGGTTAATCCACTGAGCTATACTGCTGGCCCTTAAATTCTCTCTCTCTCTCTCTCTCTCTCTCTCTCTCTCTCTCTCTCTCTCTCTCTCTCTCTCTCTCTCAATCTCTCTCTCTTTCTCTCTCTCTCTCTCCTTCTCTCTCTCTCTCTCAATATGGCTATTGAACTTAGTCCCTTGTGCTTGCCAGGCAAGTGCTTATTCTACTGAGCTATCTCCCCAGCTCTAAAGTCTTATTTTTGCTTATAGGTATTTATCTAATATCCCTCTGTAGATTGTTTGTAATTTTCTATTTCTCTGTAAGCAATAAAATTTATGTGAAGGAAGCATTTTATTTCAGAATTCATCTAATGATAAAGTTCTTCCCTTATAACAATGTCCTTATAGATACATAATATGAATAAAAACTAGAATATTTGCTCTTTATTCTGCTTATGTAACTATAAATGTATTATAATGCTTCAAGTTATTGGATCCTAAAATCCAGGCAGACAATCAAGATGGCAACAAAGGACCTATCTCTAGATCTGAGCAAGTGGGTGTTTACCTCACATCTAGACTTCTGAGAAGAATCCTGGCTCCTGACTTCTGGTACAAAGAGCTGGCAAGCTCAGGTGGGTAGCACTGTGTTGCCATGAGGGATTCTTCTGGCAGGGGAACCAGGAGATAAGCATCTCAACTTCCTCTTTGGCATTCAGAGAATTAGAGAATAACCACTCCAGCGATACTTGGAAACTGTGAAGATTAACAAAGGAAGTTTAATATTTCATATAATTAAAATGCACATGCTGTGAATATAATGCAGTAGGATAAGTGCAAGTAATGACTTTAAGAAAGCTGTGTTCTGGCTGAGCTATTTTTCTACAGAGATATAACAGTATATTGAGATATTATAATGAGAGATTGATCTTTTAATTTCTTGATAGGTGTCTCTCCATATAAACTGTTTTTATAGATTAAACTCACACAAAAGACCATTTAACAACAAAGCTCTGTTCTATACATTTAGAGTGGATTTTATTATACAAAGAGACATATCAACAAGAACGATGGTACCCTACTTCCGAGATGGGTCACCCTCCCCAGATCTGCACTGCTGCCTCTGTGCTCACCTATTACCATGAGATGTCCAGCCTTCTCACTCCTCTCTGGTCTACACCATTTACTGTGTCCAAACAACCCTCAAGGAGTTTATTTGAATATTTCATTTACAATCACCTAGGCACAGAGCCAGAATTAGATAGCTTCTTCTGTATTTTGGGAGGGTTTATGAAAGAAAAAAGGTCAGGCCAAGTAGCTCAGCAGATTAAAGAGTCTGCAAGCAGGTATAGGGGATGGGGGTTTGATCCCCAGGCATGTTGTGCTGGTTACGCTTCCAGGGCATGCTGAGACCCCAATTGAGGCTGGGTGTGGTGACGTGTGCCTCTAATCCCAGATCTTGGGAGGCTGTGAACAGGTGGATAACTATGGGTCCAATCTAGTAGTGAGATCCTGAACACTCTGCAGATCCTTCCCTAAAATTAAAAAAAAAGAAAAAGAAAAAAGATGTAATGAAGGTACAGATAGGAAGATTTCCAGATTAAAATAATGTACAAACATGGTTCTGTTGCCACACCTGAGCATCTGACAGTTAGCTGAAGCATATTTGATATAAAATGACTGCAGTTTGTTACAATGCATGATGACTTCTAAAACTGAGGCTACTTTTATTGACAAATGGCCTTATATACACAAACACAATGTATTCAAACAATCCCCAACTTCCTCTTTCACAATATTCCTTTGTATTTTCACAAGACCAGCAGCAATAGAGCAAGGGATTCCCTAGAAAACTGGATCATCTTTGCTCCTTCTCAAGGAAATAGTTCCTTGGAGTCATGAAGAATAGAATGTGTTTGCTCCGTTCTCCTGGCCTTTCTTCAGAGTCCATCTTTTCTTATCTCTGAGCTGGATAGCAGTTTCTACTTTTAATCACCTTTGCCATTGTGATTCTCATACTTTATAAAAGTATGTATTTCTGGGCTTTCTTTCACAGTTAGATTGATTGGATCAGTTTTGTGAGGCTTATTGTCTTTTAAGAAGCTCTCAAAATGATATCAGCCTACACTTTGAAAAATGCTGTGGATATTATATTAAAAAAATAACTGGCTCAATGGAATAATGCTTCCTTAGCCTGCTTACCCTCTTGAGTTTTATGACAGCCTTCCTCTTGCCAAGAAAAAAAGAAAAGAATAACTAGCACTTTGTATGTTTTCCTCTTGAAGCACCAGTTTTACTCTTGTGACTTAAAAGAGCTTATCACTGAATAAAATTTGTTCTCCTAAAAAAATGCTACAGGCTTCTCCTGTTCCAATCTTTGACCTTATCTCCAGAATCACCTTGTTTCCTAGATGTGATTGTGTTTATCTGTGTACTCTTAATTTTACTGAGTCCTCCTTCAATGCTCAGATTTGGAAGGCCACTTTTACCAGGATGTCTTCTTTGATTTTTCTTGTTTGGGTTAGGTATCAATAGCATCAAATGAATTCTTCTACTGATTTTAATATACTTTAAGTGTTTGCATTCCACAGTAGTATGACAATTAGTGTCATAGTTTGGGGTATTGGCAAGAAAAATAATATAATACAGGACACATTTTATGATTATTGTATAATCAACGAAGAATCATATACAAGTACAAGAAATCTGTCTGCATACTAAAGATGGAAGAATCCAGCTGAGGGCTGGATCTTCATGTCCTACATAAATCCAGCTGGAAATACAAAGCTCATAACAGTGCCTCGCAGGAGTCTAACTGGAAGCATAGAGCCCATGACAACGTCTCATTCAGGCTTATTTCACAGATCTCACTGGAAAAGTGCAAAGCTCAGTAGTGGAAGCTGGAAAATCTGTGTCAGTGGATGAAGGATCTGTGCTAGCAGGCTGAGAGACCTAAACTGCAACAGTGCTCCAGGTAAGCACCAGGGCCACGCACACACACACACACACACACACACACACACACACACACACACAATACCACAGCTATCCTCAACAAAAATGCGGTCCTGAGCTCCTCCGAGGATGAGAAAAGTTGAATTTCCATCAGTAAAGCCAAAATTAGGCTGAACAGTGGACTGCATTCCTTGCCAGATCCAGGAAGTGATGCTCAAGATGAGAACCAGAACTCCCTCACAGTGAGCCATAGCCATACTCAGTGACAACAAAGGTCCCAAGCTCCATCTCTTATAGGAACAGCCGAGTTCATCAGGAAAGCCGGCATGACAAGGCCATCCAGTAGAGCAGCTCAAGAGAACCAGAAGCTTCCAGCAGTTCCAATGGATTCTCCAAACAGCATCTCTCACAACCTCCAAACAAATTCTCCTGTTCTGCTTCGTGTGCTGCTGGCAACAATCCTCAGGCGGGCCTCCCACTCCCAGATCTATGCTACTTCAGTTCAGCTCGGTGTAACAAGTTGACTGACAGTAAACAATCCACTACAATTAGAGACTTCTTTTATTTGTCTAAAGCTAGGGCCAGGGAGATAGCTTAGTAGAATAAGCACTTGCCTGGTAAGCACAAAATCCTGAGTTCAATCGTCAGTACTACAAAAATAAAAAATAAAAATAAAGCAGTAGCATCTGGCATAGGGCCTGGCAGGTATTAGGTTCTGAATAAACCAAGTGATATTGAAAAATAAAGCAAACTAGTTAAGGCCTCTTGCCTTACACACAGTTTTGGTTTTTTTTTTTTTTTTTTTTTTTTTTTTTTTTTTTTTTTTTTTTTTTTTTTTTTTTTTTTCTTTTTTTTTTTTTTATGTGCTAGGAACCATGCTTTTTAAAAGTTAGACTAAATAATGCTAATGCAATTATTGAACTCAATTCTTAGTAGCATTTGCCATGAAAGAGTATTTTCCCGCTTATAGAATCTGGACAATGCAAATTGGTCGGGGCTTTGTCAGAGATAACCACTTCAAATCCAAGATGCATGGATGCTCTGATATCTCATCAGCAGGTATGAAGGTTGCTTAGAGAGCTTCTCCTAGACAGTTCAGTCTATATCTCATGGCACTTCTACTCATAAGCCATTTGCCATAGCTTAGAACACACTGCTTGACCATTGGAGGAATGTGGAAAAGCATGGATATTTGGTGAAGGGCAAATGTCTATATCACACGGCCCTCATGTGAGGAATCATAATCAAATCATTCTCCAATGGAGCCATTGAACCTATCATTCCTGAAATTGTCTATTGTTTTTATATAAGACATAATTGAAAATCAGGCAGTCAGTTCATCAGAACACTCTCTATTAGAAACTTCCAAGTTTATCAAAGAAGGAATAGTGCAACCATTAAATTTTCTGTTTATTTTTATTTACTTAAAACTGATGATATTAATAAAATTAACATTTTAATCAGTTGTATATCACTCTTTTTTCATTTAAGCTAAGTTTGATGGTTGTGTTACTTATTTTTCTCTTTTTGCTGAGACAAAGTACCCAGCTCCCTCAGTTAAGGAAAGAAAGGTTTATTTAGCTGGTAGCTTGGAGTAGTTTCAGTCCATAATCATCTGGCTGCAAGGCAAGATGGCATGCAGGGGGTAACTGTTCACTGAAGTAGAAGGCTGCAAAGTCAACAAGAGTGAAAAGAGGAGAAGAAAAAGCCTCTCCTCCCCTTCTCCTTCCTCTTTCCTCTCAGGCTAGCCATCCTGGGCCAGATGTAGCATTCACTCTATCTCTTTGCCCTCTTCTTACATAGCCTGAGGGTGTTTACAAAGTGAGAACCCTGGGTCACTTCGTTAAACTTCTGTACTTCTGAAGTTGATAAAATGAATCAACCATTATAGTGCTGTAAATAATTAACCTGAGGAGTTCTTTACACCCTCAATGTAGAACTGATAAGTCACTTAAGCTTCTAAACTTCTCATGATACAATGTATCGGCCGCACAAATGGCCTTCTGTCTATGGTGGCACTTGTACACTATGATATGACAATATGCCTGCGAAGCACTTTTAATTCACTGATAAGATGATGTGCTCTGGCAAAGGTATTTGGCCTTGCTGTTTCTTATGTTTGGTGCCTTTAAAAATCCAATAAAAGTAGAAGAAATATCCTAAGAGAACTTGGGATATGCAGCTTCTCAAAACCAATTATTTGATTATTTTTATTTCTATTATAAATCCATATATTTGGTGCTTTGATTTTTACAGATATATGAGGTTGGAATTGTTAGTTATCAAAACAAATGTTAGTTAAGATTTATTTATTGCCTTGACTGTTAAAATATAATAATTACTCAGAGCTGAGTAAAGTACAATCCTGCCTAAGTTGTATCTTTGCTTACTGATTAAGTCATTAGACATTGTCAACACAGTGTACCAAGTTTCAAAGACTGTTATGAAGGAAACTGGCAGTTGCCAGGCCATGATAAGTGCTGTTTTGCTTTATTTTCTTTTGTTTTGTTTTCTGCCAAGCTCTACATTGATGACCATTGAAATAAATTGTGTCGAATGGTATGAAATCTATTTTAAATATTTTAATATATGTATATTTTAAATGATGAAGATCATATTTTTAATTTAATCAATTAAGTTACTGAAATGGAAATAAGCCGAAGATGTGTTTTGAGCCCTAAATCCAATCAATCCTCCAGAGGTTAGGGTTTTTAAGACAGACTATATCCTATTCTCCCTGAACAATTCGGCTCTCCATAGCACAGCCCAGATTAGGAAGGAATGGACAAACAACATAGCAAGAGGGTTAGCTTTTCCATTATCAGCAATCTGAAATTAAAAAAAAAAAAAAACAACAACCTACCAATCTGAAATGATGCTTTCCTAGGAAAAAGACTCCCTTAAAAACAAGGTGTGGTTATATTACACACTTTTTTCCTTTACAATGATATAGTTTTTAAAATTTTTCTCCTCTTTTTAAAATTTTTTGTTACTTTTAAAAAGAAATAACAATGTGACAGTTTCAAAACACATGAGTAGTCCATACCCAATAATTGATATAATGCATATTGTCTTCGTAGCAGTTATTTAGAGCACAGGATGCAGAGATGATAATTTTTCTAATCATTATTGATATAAAATTTTCTTCTCATTGAACTAAGTGAAAGTAGTCATATACATAGTCCAATATTCCATAATCATAGTGGGTTATTGTTGACAATGTCGGAAGTTGTTGATTTAACCCTTTAACAGCTTAACATACGAATCTAGCTTTACGTTTTATGTCTCATGGTTAAACTTTTCTGCTGGGTGGTTAAGGGAAAGTTAAAGCAAGACCAGTATAACAGGACATGTAATTTTTGTATCTCCCAAGGTCAATTAAATCCTCTGAGGATTTACTTTGAAACCCTGTACAGTATTTTGTACATCTGTAATCAGTGTCAGCCATCTGGATGAGTCACCACCATTGTTTGACCAGTTTGTACTCTGTGAAAGACTGAGAGAATGTTTTCTCTCTAGGTGGCACTCCTTAGATACAGTATACATTGTAAATACCTTTCCTCTGTGGCCCTAAAATCTCCTTGAACGGAAAATTTGAGACACCACTGAGTTATAGGATATTACAGCACAGATTCTCTTGTGTCCTGAGTCCTTAGTGACTTTGAAGGGCTAGGGCCAAAATATTGGCTGGCATTGTAGCCCTTCTGTTTCTCTAATTTTTGGCCTGTAAACTTATGTTGCTAACCTTCCAGGAGAGAAGCTTAGTGATACTATTACTGTATAACAAAGGTACTTGAACTTAACATCAGTGTCTTTCTGAATATCAAATGCCTTACATTTCACATGGAACTGTTATTTTCCATCAATTATTGACATTCTAATAAATCCTTATAGAATGTGATAAAAGCAGTTGCACATTTTTACACAGAAATCTAAAAAATTAAACATATACAAAATTGTAGCCAGTCAATCCTATGGCATTTGTCCTTGACTCTTACTCTCTTTTAATACGCCTTCTTGTTTTTCTGTAAAACAAATAACATCAACCCGGCTAAAAACAAACCCAGGAATATAATAGTCAAGATCCCAGAAAACCAGCAAAAGCATAATATACTAAAAGCTTCTAGAGAAAAGAAACAGATCACTTTTAAAGGAAAACCTATCAGAATAATGGCAGATTCCTCTTCACAAACCATGAAGTCAAGAAGAGCACAGAACAGAGTGCTTCAAGTGCTTCATGAAAACAAATTCCAGCCCACACTGCTATACCCAGCAAAACACTCTTTTAAGTATTAGGGAGAAGTGAAATACTTCCATGACAAGGAACAACTAAGGAATTTCATGATGTCAAAACAACCTTACAAAATATACTAAAAAAAATTTTAGAGGGGGATCAAAATGACCTCAGCTCAACAAATGAGAATAGAAAGTACCCAGCAAATAGGGCAACCAGTTAAACACAGAAGAAAAAGGAGGAAACAGTTACTGCTGTAAAACTCATGTCAATGATAAGTCAATACAATTCAATTATAACTATTGATGTAAGTGGACTCAATTCTCCAATTAAAAGAAATAGACGGGCAGAGTGGATAAAGAAGCAAAATCCAACCATAGGCTGTATAGAAGAAACACACTTAACTCATAAAGAAACTCATATGCAAAGAGAGAAAGGATGTAAAACAATACTACATGCTCCAGCACCTCAAAAAAAAGCAGGTGTAGCAATCCTGTTTGCAGACAGTCTAAACTCCAAACCAAGCCTAATCAAATGAAATAAAGAAGACCTCTACATAATGGTTAGGGGAAAACTTCAAGATGAAGAGGTAACACTCATAAATGTGTATACACCCAATATGGGAGCTCCATGTTATATAAGACAAACCTTAACAGACATGAAAAATCTACTATCCAGTACTGCTATCTTACCAGGAGACCTTAACACCCTTTTATCCCCAAAAGATCGGTCAAGCAGACAATAAATTAGCAAAGAAGTGGCACAACTGAACCTGAACCTGGAACAAGTAGACCTAGTGGACATACACAGAGTTTTCCACCCAACCACTTTAGAATACATATTTTTTTTTCAGCTGCACATGGGAAATTTTCTAAAATAGACCACATATTAGTCCATAGCTCATGCTTAAGTATATGCAAGAAAACAGAAATTATCCCATGCATACTATCTGACCACAGTGCAATGAAATTGGAAATAAATGACAAAAGAACTCACAAGAACCCCAGAAATACAGGGAAAATAAACAACACCCTCTCAGCAACCAGTGGGTCACAGATGAAATTAAACAAGAAATTAAACAATATCTACAATTTAATAAAAATTCAAACACAACTTACTGGAATTTATGTGATTCTGTGAAAGCAGTCCTCAGATGGAAACTTATAGCTCTGAACTCACACATTAAGAAGACAAAACAGGAAAAATTAAATACTCTCATGCAACAGCTAAACCAACTAGAAACAGAAGAGCAAACAAAATCCAAAGCCCAAACATGGGAGGAAATCATAAAGATTTGAGCAGAAATTAAATCAGTTGAGACAAAGAAAACAATGAAAGAATTAATGAATGAAAAAGCTGATTCTTTGAAAGATTAAATAAAATTGATAAGCCTCATCAAAAAGAGGAAAGAAGGACTCAAATTTAAGCAGTAAGGAATGAAAAGTTTGAAATTACTACAGACCCAGCAGAGATTCAGAGAATCATAAATAGCTACTTTAAGAATCTTTACTCTCACAGAATTGAAGACACAGAAGAAATGTACAGATTCCTAGAAAAGTATAAATTACTAACAGTGAATCAAGAAGATAGAAGAACTCTCAGTAACCCAGAACAACAAATAAAATACAAAATGTAACAAAAAGCCTACTGACAAAGAGAAGTCCAGGACCTGATGGATTCACCACTGAATTCTACAAGAAATGTATAGAAGACATAAGCCAAATACTCCTCAAGCTTTACAATGAAATTGAAAAGGAAGCAATCCTCCCAAAATCATTCCTAGAGGCAAGCATTATACTGGTACCAAAAACAAAGAGATGCAACTAAAAAAGAAAACTACAGGCCAATTCCTCTCACGAACATAGATGCAAAAATTCTCAGTAAAATCTTTGGCACTAAAATACAACAAATCATCAAGAATATTATACACTATCATGCGTGATGACATAAGAGAAATAGAATCAATATACTCTCAGTTTCCTCTTTATTCAATTTGACTGATTTTTAAAGATCATTTTTAAATTGCATCTTCTGAGCTGACACAGGGCAGCTTTCCAGCTCATGCTTCATACTCGTACTCATATAGCAGGGTAGGAATGCTACACTGGGGAGCTGAAGTTGGTATCTTGTAGAACTTGGCTTCACAGGGCAGCTGATGATCTCAATTTGCATATTTATGACACTTATCACCAGGGACCCAAGTAATTGTTCTCAGCAAGAATGAAAACCTAATCTCATATGATATGGCCTTCATGCTTCTCATTTGTTCAAAATGAAATGAGCATAATGTTCTTTTACAAAAGTCTTTTGAATCCATAGGAAGCATCATTTGAGTCAGCTATTAGGTTCAGGGTAGTAGCATCAAGAGAGACACCAAGGCTCAAGTATCTGTTAACATATTAGGGGGCAAGTATCCTTCGATGGATTCATATTTTTGCACTGGGATTTTCATGTGACTTTCAAGCAATAAGGTTTAGTTATGTTTAATATAAATTACTATATCCTGGGTTTGAAGATGTGTAGGCTGAGTTAATCATTGTGTCAGTCTAATGTCAGCATATGAAATACAAAGGGGATGGCTATAATGTCCTAAAAAGAACTAAGCTTTACATTCATCCTATCCCATTAGAAAAGTATTAAAACACCAAAAAGGCAAAGTTATTTTGTACACAAATCATGTCTCATATTAACTCTTCTCTAGAGAATCTCAAGTATGGAATATATTATAGATAAAGGATCAGGACATCTTTTGTGTGTCTGCAGTGGTGAGATTTGAGTAAATATTGTGGTTTTCTTATATGCAAGGCCATGTACATAACTATGTTCTTAATGTGAACCACTAGTTTACATTTTAAGCTCATATACTAGAGAGAACTGCCAATGATGAAATGGAACTGTGTGTGATTGTTAATCTTTATGGTCAGCTTGATTGGCTAGAAGAACACTAACATCTTTGTAAAGCACACTTCCAGGTGTATCCAGTTGTGCCATGGAGACATGGCCAGGTTTCTGGACTATTTCTCTAGTTTGCTCTTTGTGTCCTCTCTGCTTTCTGGATGCTGTGGGTTGAGCAACTCTCCAGCTCACTATGGACTGAACTTCCTGAAGCTGTGAACCTAACTAAATGTCTTTGTGGTGCTTAACTGTTTGTCAACTTGAGTAGGGAAAGACCAGCTGAATTGAATCAGCATGGATCTGGATATGGAAGACTTCCTTTAAAGAGTGTAAAGAGAGCAGTATAAAAGGAGAACGTGAAGGACACGTTTCAGCTGATTTGCCTTGGAACAGCTTCAACTGTCCTCTTCAGAAGAGTTCCGGTCCTTGTCACTTCCAGGGATGGCTGCTGCTTTCCTTGGAGATGTGCAGTCATATCGTAATTTACGCATTTTATGCATATATACGTTTTACACTGAAATATTCCTAAAAAGACAAGCAAAGTGGATTACTAAGTGTGTTTTATAAAAGCATTGTCAGAAAAATATCAAACAAAAAATAGTAACAGTTTGGTTATTTATAGAGTGTATGTAAAAAATGTGAAATAGAACCATCAAGATAAGTTTGGTCCTTTCTTCAAGTGCTCTTTTTTGCATGCAGTTATCAAATAAAATCTGTGTGTGTGTGTGTGTGTGTGTGTGTATTCTCATGTATAAAGGCAAATAATTGTGAAAGGCCTTTAAATTAACAAGTCATTCCAACAGCCTTTTCATTCTCTGAACACATTTATGTAACTCGCAAAATTATTTCACAAACATTGTTTCCAATTTACTCTGCTCTAAGGACCTCTAAGTTCATGCTTCTCAAATTTGAATGTGTCTATTATGCTGGAATTTTGTTAGAGAAGCACTGGGGTAGGGACTAAGACACTGCATTTCTAACAAAATCCAAAGTGATGTCATTTATCATGGAATTGACATGTTTCAAGGAACGAGTATCTAGCCAAAGCCTCTCACGGTGCCAGTGGTCTTCCACATACTGTTGTTCTCCTCCATCCTCTGAGGGGTCAGTGCTCTCTGTACACCACAGCCATCATTGTGTATTGTCCTCAGGAAGTTCTCAAATGTGTACCCATGGTCACCTTATATTGTTGGCTCAATAATTGCCTCAACCTACTGAAAACTGCCATGGGAGGCATTGACTTAGAAAATCAAATCCATGAACTTTTATACACTACAGATTGCTGGACATTTGTGAGGAGTAAAATCTGCTTGATGGGTTTTCCTACTAATTTTTGTTTGTGTTTGTGTTAAAACTACTTGCTTGGGGGACTACTGTCTTTTTAATATTAATAAAATTTCATGTATTATTTGCATTGTGTTTAAAGGTATCCATTCTTTCATGATTCTGTCCTTGTTTTATATGTATGTGGCAAACTGGTCCAATTGATTTTCTGTTTTCTTCAGATTTTGTTATACATAAAAGAAGAAATACAGGAATTGCAGGTAACAATAATTGATTATCAGCTATTTCAAATTATTTAACCAACGTAATGGTGACATAAATATAACTCCTGTAATTTCTTCATTTCTTAAGAATCCTGAAGAGAAAGTCAGTGGTGTGTACTTGCGGATGTCTCTGTGTTTAGGCAGAGAAGGAGCTCATAAACGGCTCTTGTTGCCTCTCATCCTTTCATCTATGTATACAATAAGAAGGTCTGGGGTTGGACTCAGAGAACAGGAGGTTATTTTCCTGATAAATATCTTCAGGAACCTGAAAGACAGTCAGAACTCTTCCTCATACTGACGCGGCTGTGAAGAGGAAGTGTTTGCAGTCGTGCTTCAGGGCTGGTATGGTACAAGTCAGTGAGCAGGGTAGTTACACATATGAAAGATAGCACCGGTGGGATCAGTCACTATGTGATCCTCTTTCTCTACGGCGGATTGTTCCACTTTTCTACTTTCTGTCTTCAAGGTTATCTTAGACCACTCCCTCCGCCAAGGATAATGAGAAGGAAGGGCTTCCCGTTCAACTCTAGAGTTTCACTTGGAGATCTGAATTTAGTCCACTATCCATCATCCACTTCTCTCTTTCTCCAATATTGTACATTTTTGCCAGCGAGGAATTTTTGAATGAGGCATTGCATCTATGGCAATAATTTTTATCTTTTCTGAAATAGACCTGCAAATTTGTCATATGAGTTTCTTGAAAGAAATAAACAAACAAACAAACAACAAAAAAAAAACCCAGATTTTAAAAATTACTAAATCAGGCTCCCATTGAAACGAGAGTCTGAAATAAAGTATAAAGTCCATATGTAAGACATATGTTGCTTACATTTTATTTTATATATGTAAAAACTTGTAAGAAAAGTGGTTTTAACAAAATGAATTTTAATGTTTGTTAGCTGAAAAAAATTACAAAGGAATCTACGTACCTTCTTTCAATATAGAGGCTCTAGTTTAGGGATGTAAGTAGAACAATTAAATACGCTTTCAGCAATGTTGCCTATTAGTCTCCAGCTAAAGGCGCACTTCCAGGCTGGGGAAATAGCTTGGCAAGGACCCAGTTTTGACCCCCGACACAGTATGCCAAGCAGGCCACTCAAACCAGGAGTGGTGGTGCACGCCTGTTATCCCAGTGCTGAGGAGACTGACACAGGAAGATCACTGTGAGTCCATGCTGCGTAGTGAGACCCGGTACTAAAATACATAAATACATAAAAGATTTTTAAAAATAAAGATGAACTTCATATGTAATGAGAACAAACAAGAAAGCACCAGTTTCTGTCTGCTTCTCTGAGCGAGGGGGTCATACTTGGGTATTAGTCCAAGTCTACAGGTGGAGAAGGAATGATCTAGTAGCTAAAGCTATAAAGAGCCTGGTGTATGTCTGTGTGTGTGTGTGTGTGTGTGTGTGTGTGTGTGTGTGTGTGTGTTGCGCCCTCTGCTGGTTGCTAAATATCTGAGTCAAGACGTGTCTGGAAATCGAAGTAAAAATAGCTATCCTCACTACTCTAAAATAATCTTTCAATTGTTGACTGGCTATGAGACTTTCTTTCTTGAATTTAAATTAAAATATTGTATGGGTCAGATCTCTTTCACTTAGGAGGCCTAATTCAGTTTCCACAGCTTTAAGTGGCAACAGCTAACAGATAGAAAAGCCCAAGCACAGCAAATAACTTCATGTAGAAACACAAGGTTCATGTACATCAAACAGGAATTAGTTATTTGAATAACTAAAATAAATTGTGATTTTTTAAAAGACCATTTTCATAGAAACTCTTGATATTGATGTTTAAATGGTATTGTATTTATGCTAAATACTTTTATAACAGTAGCTTGCACAAAGAGCCCAGAAATATTTGTATTGGAAAATTATCTGTGTCTATATACATTATAGAATATGCCTCTTACACAGAGAGAGAGCAGGCGAAGGCCTAGGAAACGAATTAGAAAAACTGAGTCCTAGCTTGGAGAAAGGTTTACTCAAGGGCCCTGCTGTAGTAAGAATGGCTCTGGGGCCTTTGGCTGTGTTCATTGCGCATGAGCACATCAGACATCAGAGAGCTCAGCGCAGGGGCTCAAGTGGCGTTTTGGGATCACAACCACTTCCAGCTGGAAACCACAGTCTGAGCCTTTCTCAGACCCTCTCAGAATAATCTGAGCGAATGTTACTGAATTCCAGTCCTTCACAAGCAAATAATGCTGCTATTTTATTTATTACAGGTGCAGATCTTGAGCGGTGGAGAATGCCTTTTGACCCTGACCCTCCTGAGGCAGGGGCTAACTTTTCTTTAGAGTAATTACAGCAGTTAATATTGACCACAAAGCATACCTCAAGTGGAGAAAAGAAGGCACAGAAGATAGTCACTCACAGTGACCTAAAGTGACAAATGCCACTGAATGTATATCTCTCTAGGGTGCTGCACATGCGTGATTACTACCAGTTCCTCAGTTGTTCAAGAGACTTCCAGTCACACACTGGTGGGGGAAAAGTCAGACAAACGTCGAGTAAAACCATTAGAAAGAATGGCACAGTAGGCTCTATCCTG
Organism: Myocastor coypus; assembly: GCA_004027025.1. Taxonomy (NCBI): domain Eukaryota; kingdom Metazoa; phylum Chordata; class Mammalia; order Rodentia; family Myocastoridae; genus Myocastor; species Myocastor coypus. The sequence goes on along the minus strand of PVJA010019325.1, from coordinate 5,292 downwards.
ACCACAAGTCCCTAGATATGGCTGCCAGTGACGTGAGTGACTGAAATCCACGCCAGGAGAAACAAGGTTAGGGCTGGGAAGATGCCCTAGGGAAGTCATGGCAGGAGTCAGCCAGCTAGTCAGTCAGCGCTTGCCTTTACCCACAGAGCAAGAAATAAAATCGAATAGTGTTGATCTTTTTTAAAGGGAGGAATGAACAAAGGCAAACTGTACTTTCCATCCTTCTGGCTAGGATGAGACGATATTTACATGTAATATAGTATGGAAAATGTGTGTCAGAGAACCGAGACAGACAGACAGATAGACAGATAGACAAATAAATAGACATGGTGCTACAGAGAGTGGAAACACATTATATACCTCATTAGCAAACTCAAAAGCAAGGTGTCTCTCAGCAAATCTTTTGAGAACTTTTTCTATTTTGTAAAAGAGAAGAGGGTTAGGCTAGTTAAATGAAATATCTTTTATAAACGAACAATTCTGCAAATCTGTGTATTCAGTTAATTTTACTCAGCATGAAAATATTTTGGAGGAAAGGCTGGGAAAATTATGGAATTAACAGAAGCTAAGGAAGTTTTGAGAAGGAAGTGCATCTTGCTTTGTTTTTATGGAGATGCTAATCTAAATTTGGCACCTAATACACGAGTTATCGTAATCCAAATAACTGATATAAATATTTGTGTTGGATGTATTTCTTTTTGAATTACCAGATCCTTAATCAAAATTGTGAAAGAGACAAAGAGCTGAATTTCAGAAGACTTGGGTATGACTGGTAGGGAAGTGATACAGCTTAGAATTATGGCTTTAGGAGATCACGTGACACCAATAGATGCAGCTTCCTACTCAGATGCTTCACTCCTGAGAAGCCATGACAAATTGTAGAGAAAATGTATACACAGAGTAAAACAGTTTTACTACTGTGTTATGTAATGTTAACTGAGTAATGCTGAGTACTGGAAATTAAATGATGATTCTTCTCAAAGACACCTCAGAAACAAGGGGCACTATGAGGAAAAAAAGAGCCCAGCTCTGTAAGGCAGGATAGGTACTGTTATATTACGAGAACACATACTGTGAGATGGACAATGAGGCAAATGCAACTGAGAACATGTCTCTCAAGAGCCTTGAAAGTTACTCCATGGGCAGTCAGGATTTTACTACAAAGTTATAATACAAGTTATACTACAAAGCTACAGTGATAAAATAAGCATAGTATTGGCAAAAAATAGACTTGAATATCAGTGGAATAGACTAGGAGATGCAGAAGCAAATACACACTCAGCCACCTTATCTTCAACAAAGGGGCTACACATATTTACCTGAAGAAAGACAGCCTCTTTAACAAATAGTGCTGGAAAAACTGGATTTCCATATGCTGCAAATTAAAACTTGATCCAGGTCTATCACCATGCACTAAACTAAAGTCAAAATAGATTAAACCTCTAAATATAAAAAGAGAAACACTAAATCTCCTGGAAGAGAATGTGGGAGGAAAATTTGAAGACATCAGGGTAGGCAAAGAGTTCATCGACAAAAATCAAAATGCACACTTAACATTTGAAAGAATCAACAGATGGGACTTACTCTGGCTGAGAAGTGTTTGCACATCATAAGAAATTGCCAACAGAGTAAAAAGACAACCCACAAATTTTGAAAAAAAATTTAACTAATAAATATTCAGACAAAGGTCTTCTATTTAGAATTTATAAAGAACTAAAAATCATTAGGGCCACAAAATTCAAAGAACCAATCCAGAAATGGGCATCAGAGATGAACACATAAAGATAAAGAAATTCAACATGAAGAAATGCTCCACATCACTAGCCATTCATGAAATCCAAATTAAAATAACACTTATATACCGTCACACCTCAGAAAGAATGACTATCATAAAGAAATCTATCAGCAACAAATGTTGGAGAGGCTTTGAGGAAAAAGGAACACTTCCCCACTGCTGGTGAGAATGCAGATTGGTGCAACCATTGTGGAAAGCAGATTCCTTAAAAACCTAGAACTGAAAATCTCATTCAATCCAGCCACCCTCCTCCTGGAAATTTTCCAAGAAGAAATGAAGACATCATACCATAGTGATATCTGTGCACCTATGCTTATAGCAGCATAATTTGTGACAGCCAAACCTTGGAAACAATCAAAATGCCCATCATCTGAAGAAAGTTGAAAAGATGAGATATTTTTATATAAAGGAATATTACTGAGCTATAAAGAATGAGAAACTAGAAGACTTCATGTATAAGTGGATATATTTTGCAGACATAAGTGAAATAAAACAGACCTGCATGTGTAAATATCTTATACTACCCTTAGTATAAGAACTCAAAAGAAGAAACAACAATGGAGAAGCATAACACAACTTAATGGAAATCAAGAACTTAAGGGTTACACAATGAAGAAACTGCAAGCAGAAGAGATAAGAAACATGGCAGGAGCGAAACCATGCACTTATATACCCAGGATGAATTAGACAATGGTCTTAAGAGCTCCTAAGAACTCCACCAGTATTTCACATTGAAGATGGAAACGTGTAACACTGAAACTATGCTTGGAATGACTGTCATTCTGGTCTTTTAGGTATGTGCTGCTTCTAATCTAATTTCAATTATTGCTATACTCTCTCTCAAGTGAATAGTTATTTAACAATAAAACAAAAAGGAGTATTAAAAAAGAGTAAGAGATGGAAAAATGCCATAGGATTGATTGACTACAAGTTAGTATATGCTTAGATTTCTAAATTTCTGTGTAAATACGTGTAATTTTATCACAATCTATAGGGATTTATTAGAATATCAGTGATTGGTGGAAAATAACGATTTCAAGTTAAATCTAAGATGTTTAATATTATCACAATCTATAGGGATTTATTAGAATATCAGTGATTGGTGGAAAATACCGATTTCAAGTTAAATCTAAGATGTTTAATATTCAGCAAGACAGTGATGTTATGCTGAAGTGCCTATGTTATAGACTAATAGTATCACTAAGTGTCTCTTATAGAGAGTTAAGAGTGTAAGTTTACAGACCAAAAATTAGAACAAAAGAAGGGCTACAAGGATAGCCAATATTTTGGCCCCAGCCCTTGAAGGTCATTGAGGACTTATGAAAAAGAAACTATGCTGTAAAACGTGTTATAACTCAGTGGTATCCCAAAATTTCTGTTCAGGGAGATTTTGGGGCCACAGAGTTAAGGGTCTGATGATGTATAGTGTGCCTCAGGAGAGTCATCTAGAGGGAAATGATTCTCTCAGGCTTTCAGAGAACAAACTGGTCAAGCAATGGATGTGACTCATCCAGATGGCTGACAATGACAACAGTTCTACAAAGCACTGTATATGGTTTCAAGGTAAATCCTGAGGGGATTTGGCTAACTTTGGGAGATAAAAAAAGTTACATGTTCTGTTATACAGCTCTTGCTTTAACCACTCAACAGAAAGGTTTAACTACAAGACATAAAACATAAAGCTAGATTAGTACATTGAGCTGTAAAAGGCTTAAATTAATAGCTTCTGACATTGCCAGTTATGCCAATAACCCACTATGATTATGGAGTATTGTACTATGTATACAAATACTTTCTCTTAGCTCAATGAGGAGAAATTTTTGTATCAGTAATGATTAGAAAAATTATCATGTCTGCATCCTGTGCTCTAAATCACTACTACGAGTACAACAATATACATTGCATCAATTATTGGAAATGTACGACTTACATATTTTTAAGCTGCTGCATTGTTATTTCTATAAAAGTAGTAAGAAAAGAAAATGAAAAGAAAGAAAATCTATTGCTCCATTTTGTACTTGCAGTGAGAGTTTTATCCCTGGATCATTCGGTTCCATTACATGTTGGCCATTCGTAAACTACTTGTTCGTTAAGTTGCAGAGGTTCTCCACACAGAGGTGTGTTTCATGCCCCAGCATCACCATACACCACACAGCCCTGACAACATTACTATAGGTGTGTGCAAGGATGGATGAGAAAATAGCAAATAACAACTTGACCATGTCAGTGATGTGCCTGACAGAGCGTGAACACACCCAAGGGCTTATGGGCATACCCTGAGAATTAACGTGCTAAGAAAACCAGCTTCCTTTTAGAAATGAAACTTTGCAAAGTTTTGTCTTTGGTTCACCTACTTCCTTTTTTCTTTCCATTTAACAGTACAATGAAAGTGTAAACTGTTACAAGTATTGGGGAGTCAACTGAAAGTCATAACCGAAGGCTGAATATATATATATATATATATATATATATATATATATATATATATATATATATTATCCTGGTACATTCTATCTTTCATGGCAAGATGCCTTAAAATTCTGATGAGCAAGAGGTAGCATCAAAAAAAGTATAACACCATTATTTCATCATTGCACAAGCTGAACAGATGATGTGTATTCCATATGAACAACCAAATAGATAAAGAATATTTTTATTGAAGAATGCAAGAATTTTAGAGAATTCAAAAGGCTTTATTCTTTTTAATTTAGTTTAACTTTTTAAAAAATCTTTCTATGTGTTTATTTGTTAATTGGGTTTGATATGCAATTCAAATTTGTAGTGGTCTTCCTGTCTCAACCTCTCCAGTGCTGGGAGTACAGGTTTGCACCACCACACCTGGTTTTGGGGGCCAGCAAAGCGTGTCCAGGGTGCTGGGGCTGGCACACCATGCAGTACCAGGGATCAAACTTGGTTCCTTGCACTTGCAAGGCAGCCAATGAGCTATGTCCCAGGCCATTTAATTTTATTTTAAATAAAATTTAAATATAATAACCCATGCTTATAGCAGCACAGTTTGTAGTAACTAAACCTTTGAGACAACCCAAATACTCAGTAATCAAGGAACAGATACAAAAGAATGCGATTTTTATACAACGAAGTAATACTCAGCTATAAAGATAAACTTATGTAAATAGATGCAACTAGAGACCATAATCATAGTGAAATAACTCAATGTGATTTTTGAAGATAATAAGTTTAAAGACTAGGACAAAAATATGTGAGTATTTAAATATTTTAGCACTTGAGCTTCCTGTCCCAGCCCAGCCCAAACCCCACCGCTGGGAGCTGAGCCTGGGCACCCGCTGCGGCCCAAGCTCCAGCACTGAACCCATCAAATAGCCCGTTTGGCAATCGTTCCGGTCCACGAGCCTACCAGGACTACTCAATCCCAAAGCTCCACCTCCACCTACAGACCACATCCCCCAGGATTCAGAAAAGCTAGCAGCCAGAGCCCCAACACAAGAGTCAGGAACCTCTGTAGAAGAACCACCTTG
>PVJA010019324.1:16116-38698 GCA_004027025.1 Myocastor coypus | reverse complement strand
CAACATCAATAAGGAGGTGGGTCATGCCCACACACTGTACTCTGTAGAACGATTGTGAGGAAAAGAAAAATAAAAGTAATGTGGATTTAGAAAGGTTAATGTTTAATTGTTTAATCAATCTTATATACCTATATGTATTAATCTAAACTGATCTGATGATGAAAATATGTAATATAACCATTGTTAAATTGAAACAATAAAAAATTGAAAAAAAATAAACCTCATTAGTACAGATCTTTTTTTCATTGCTCAAAAAGTAGCTGTATATTTAGGCTAATAGTCCATAACTGTAGTGGATTATCAGCTCATCTGGCATTATTGGAAGCTTTTGCCTTGAGCCTTTGTGCTGTCCATCTTTGCACTGTCTTGCAGGTGGTGAATTAATATTTATTTGACCCTAGTTGTTTTTAAGACATCTTTCCTTAATTTTTTATAGTGCACGTGATAATATTCATTGCATCAATTATTGGGAATGTACTACTAATGTGTTTTGAAAAAAAGTAATAAATTATAAAAAAACAAAAACAAAAATAAAATATTATATAAAAATACAAAAAAGAAAAATGACAAAAATTTAAAGTTTCTGGAGAGCAAGTAGTAATATGCAATTATATGTCCAATCTTACATAACCATATGTTAAACTGAGCAATAGATTTGATTATAATAATAGATAATACACCTTTCCTTTTGATGAGCTGCAATGGCATCTTCAAGGTCTGAAGATCTATTTTCACTTTCATTTAAATGGTTTTGTCAACTTTTAGTGGATTTTTAAATTTTTATTCATCTCTTTGAATCTGCCTCATGCATTGTATTTCTTTCCTATATTGCTCATCCCTGGTGTCTATTATTTTTCTACTCTCCTCTATATTTTTATTAGTGTGTTCTTTAGAAACCATTAGTAAGTCTTTCCTTATAGTTATCATTTCCTTTTTTACCCGTGGGATTGTTTCTGATCCGATTTTCTTTATATCATTCTGCCATAGTTTATTTACTTCAGTTTCTGTTATTCCAGAGATTTCAGGTGTGTGGCTTCCTATTTCTTCTATACTGATGTCTCCTTAGTTTGTTCTCGGTGAGCTCGGGGCCTGAGAATGCATTCTGCTCCTTCTTTTTGTCGTTTTCTATTTCAGAGAGAACTCTTTATTTGGATTCCTGTGATACCTTTTTGTGAAAGTTTGATAGTAGGTAGCTGTATCACTGCAGTCACAGCCTCTGTGTAGAGTGTTTTTTAGGTATCTCTATTGTGTCACAGATTCTTGTTTGTGCTTGTCCCAAGATTTTGCCTTCTCTGTTGATTAAGAGTGAGATATTGCTTTCTATTTGTCACTGTCCTCTGTCCTTCAGTGTAGGCTTTCAGAGAAGTTATTGCCCATGCACCTCCTTATATTATTACTCAAGAGTGAACATGCGTTAAAGGCAGATATGGTTTCCTATTTATAGTAGTACCATTAGCAAGACTAATAACAACTAGTGATACTTACAAATTGATAAAATTGATAAATTTTTGTAACTAATTGGTTTGGACTTCAGGTCATATGAGTAATCATTATAAGTATATAACAAAGTAGACTATAATCTGGGAATTTGCATTGAAATGCGTTCTCCTGAGTTCTGTTGGGACACCCCTTCAAGTACTTGGAGTCTTCCTAGGAAACTAGTTTACCTCAGTTACCTGTTGCCATGGCTGTGCCATAAGAATGCTCCTGTAGCTATGGGATTTCATCTGGGCTCAGATGGGCCAGGGAGCATATTTCAGCTCACCAGGTCTAGATCTACTGATCTAGAGCCCGAGTGTCTGGGTCTGATTGCTATGTTCAGCTCTTTCCCGCTGAGCCCAATCCAAGTGGAGCACTGGGCCTTGCTGGCTGCCAGTCCCCTAGTAGTCCTACTGAGATGCAGTGGATGGATAACATTTTTAATAAAATAGAAATCGTTTTGGAGAAGTATATAAATATTTAGGTCATTTTATAATCCTTACAGTTTCACCCGGCTGTCTTTATCCATGAATCAGCTGATGACGCACCCATTTGTCAGTCTAGTTGAATTTCTTTAGCATATACATCTTTATTCATATTATAAATAGAAATTATATAGGGTTAGAAAGGTTCACAGGGCTTATCAGAGCTACAAAGTGTAATAGTCTCCTTCCCTATTCTTCAGTGTATTTACTGCAGTCTTTGATTTAGTAATGATTAGATCTACTTTAGAGACAATGATTTGAAGGTAGTTTCTGGTCTATAAAATGGATGGTGACAGACGATAATGCAAGTGTTGTTTTCTAAAGGAAACAAATGCATTGTTATCTGGGACAGAATTATGAGTCCCTCAGGATAAAGGTGATCAATAGAACCATAATTACTAATTAGTTCCTCAGTGTAAGGCGCTTTCCATGTGTACTGCAAGGGCAGATAAATAGCATTCTTCCCCACTTTGAAAAAGCTGAAGACCTAGTTAGAGAAAATTGGGTGGTATAGGGTACAGTCCATTTGAATGATACGGAGGGGAGTTACACAGGTTCTTAGAAGCTAGCTAGGAGATTGCTGTGTGCAGGGGACCTAGTGGTGCATTCTAACTTGAGCATGTCGTTGCCATGGGAAAGCTTGGGAACCAGAGCATCCTGGTGCTCTCTGGCTGTCAGTGTAATGGCTATCATCATCACACCATACTGTAACGAAAGATACCTGATATTCCTGTCTATGTAAGAAGTTGGTAAACTTCAGTAATGTGTCAGGGAGTCCATATTTCCAGCTTTGTGAACCATGTAATCTTGGTTGCAAATGCTATTTTAGTGAAATCAGCCATAAATTATCCATAAGTGAGTGGGTATCAGTACATTCTAATAACTTTATTTTCACAAAATATAGCATTTACAGGTGGCAGAGCTGTATTTGCCTTGTGCATCATTATTTGCTAACTCCTCTATTTTACAAATGTTGTGTTTAATTGCTCCCTTTTTGTATTCAATAGTGATGAGGCCATCATTAAAAAAGTTGAGCTTAATGAAAAAAACAAATTATTTCACATAAATTAACTTAGAATATGAACGTTCGAGAGAAAATCGTGTATGAAATAAAAGAGATGGATGGGCTTCTTTTTAATTCTTTTTTTTTTCATTTGCTTGGTTCTGACTCCATCTTAGAAAAGTCATATTTGGCTTATGTGTAAAGATGCAATAATCTGTTACATTTTGAGTTTACAGAATGGGTAGAGGATATCTGATCTGTTCTTGTCCTGTATGACTCTCATATTTTTATTCTGACCAGACTGTGTGGGATGTTTTAGATTTTATCTTTGCAGTATATATTATTGTAAACATTAATTTTTTATTCTTTAATTCCAAGCAAGAATAAAAGTGGCATTCCCTCACAAGTTACAATCTATATTATGCATTCCCTCACAAGTTAAAATCTATATTATGCACAGTGACAAAGCCCATTCTTTTATGTGTGCCTAAATAAGATATTAACTAATGAATATTTAGGTAGATGATATTAGAGAGAGCACAATCTCTTCCGTTTTATCATTCTGTTTCCCACACAACAGTTGGCCCCATCAATCTTTATGGAATACATGGCATAATAATATTTTATGGTTCCTAAGCCCTTTAATAGATCATAGCTCTTTCACACACAGGAGTCAGAAACCCACAATAGTGACATTAACAAAAGGAAATGAATATAAATAATATACACAGGCATCATAATTCTGAAAAGGAAGAGAAACATTAAAATATCAATTTTTGGATAATTTCTAACCCTGTTTTTTTATTACTATCTTGTATTCATTTAAAATATCATAGACGTAACTCCTGAAGAAGCCACTATTATATCTGTAGCTTGCCAGAAAAGATTGACAGTATTAAAACATAAAAGCTTAAAAGAGGAGATCTCACTGGGAGGTGGCAGTGTTTAATCTGTTTTGGTAATTTTTTTGTGTGTGGGACCAGGGTTCGAACTCACGACCTTGCATTGCCCAGCAGGCACTTGTGCCTCGGAGCTATCTCCCCAGCCCCTGTGTTGGTATTTTCAAACTTGAAGAAAGGGCCCATGGTGCTGGAACCTAGACCTTTAAGAACTTTGCTATGTAATAATGATATCTCTGAAGATATATTACCATGATCTGGTTCTGAAAATGTTATCAAAATTTACAGATAGGAATCAATCGTTCTTAGAATGGGGAGGGGGAAACTCATTTTTTTCCTCCTCCAGACTTGCAACAGTCTCCTAGCATGCCTTATTCTCTAGCATGCGCTATTGTCAGTCCACTGAACACCAGCAGGCAAAGCAGAAATGTGATCAGAAATGTGTCCTCTTACCAATGCCATAAAGTGCAGTATAGGAAAGTGGGTTTGAAACTTAATCAAGGACTTAACAACTGGCACACAATTTAAGAACATGCATCTGGAAAGTTATTAAATAGAATTTTTCCCATAAATGGCAAGACTAATTCCTTTGTTTGTTTGAGACGAGGTCTCACTATGTAGTATAGGCTGGCCTTGAACTTACTAATGTAACCCATGTCCTAATGTCCTTGAAGTCACAAACTTACAGTGATCCTCCTGCCTCAGACTCCTAAATGCTGAGATTATGAGTGCATGACCCTATACTCAGCAATAATAATTTCCAGAGTTCCATTTACTATATTTCCGAGAAAAACTGCAATCATTTGATTGCTGGATATTTTAAGCTTTCAAACCATGGATTGGTAAATTTTTTTATAAAGAGTTTAGATGGGGAACATTTTTATACTATTCAACTGTCCCACCAGTGCTTAACTCCATAGATGTTTCACTCACTACTCACCTCTACAATTGTTGTGTGAATGTAGACATAGATATTATTACTAGCTTGATTGTGTTGCAATGGGACTTATTTATAAAACAACTGGCTGATCAGCCTTGGCATAGAGGCTATAGTTTGCGATCCCTTGCTCCATAGTGCAGTGGTTCTCAAATCTGGATACACACTTAGATTAATACTTCAAAACTTTCAAAAGTACTGGTGGCTAGGAATGTAGCTCCGTGGCATAAGTGTCTGTATAGCGAGCCCAAGGTCCAAAGTTCAATCTCCAGTACTGTAATAAACAAACAAATAAACTGGTGGCCAATTTCAGTGTCCAGACATTGTTATTCAATTGGGTTCAAATGGGGCCTGGATATCAGTATGTTTTATTTATTTATTTATTTTATTTTATTTTTTTTTTTTTGTCTTTTGGAGACAGGGTCTCACTATGCAGTTGAGGCTGGCCTTGAGCTCACTTTTGTAGCCCAGGCTGGTCTCGAACTCGCATCGATCCTCCTGCCTCAGCCTCCCAAGTGCTGGGATTACAGGCGTGCGCCACCACGCCCAGCGATATCAGTATGTTTTAAAGATTTCCTAATGATCTCAGTGTTGACAGAGTTGAGAATCACTACTTTATTAGACTCTTTGTATCCTTTAATCAAGTGATCAATCATCAACAACTTTTAAATGCACTGATTCACTATTTGAAAAAATCCAGAGATAAATTATTTCATGTTAATTTGTGAAACTAGATGTAGCATTTCCTATCTGTCATGAACTCAGATTTTCACATATTGATTTTGTAAAAAGTGGAGAATGAAAGTATACAAATAAGATCTTTGCTTTTATTGACTTGGTCACACATGTTCTATAATAAGACACTCACATCATATTAATTTTTGTGTGTCCAACATAGTTATACATCTAGCATGGAAGGCTAATCAATAAATATTTCAAAGGAATAAATGAACATTCTTTTTTCATTTTATGTATTACATACAGGGTCTCCCTATGAAGCTTGGAGTCATAGTGATTCTGTTTTCAGTTTCCCCAGCGCTGGAATTACAGGTGTGTGCCACCACACTTGGACTCAGTTTCTGGCTGAGTGCAGGGCCAGCATGGCATGCGGGATCCTGGATCGAACCCTGATCCCTGTGCTTGACAAAGCGAGCACTTAGTCCTCTGAGCTATCTTGCTGGCCCTGACTGAACATTTAATAAATAAAAGAAATAATTACTTTGAAATCTTCACTATCATTTGAGATAAGCCCAAGGCTTAAATGACTGCTACCATGTGGCTCTTGATAACTGGTCATCAATCTAACAAATCTGTATTTCTGTATATAGATTAATTTATTTGGGGATACTGAGAAAAGAAATTTTTAGGACACTCTTAAATTGGGAAAGACCCAGTGGCCATTTCCTTAGCTCTCATTTGTTAAATTCTCACTATTTTTATTTATAGTCACACACACAGAGTCCTCAAAAAAGCCAACTGTGTTTCATGTGGTGCTGTAGTTTCCATAGAAACCATGTTTATGGTATTTTTGGTGTTATTAATAGAAGAAACTAAGGAGATATAAACATTACAGACAATAGTATTATTTCCCTTTGTCTTATTGGATGGCTCCAGGCACCAACATTTGGCTTGGTTATAATAGAGAATAGCACCTGTGACTGCTGTGGGGATTACATATGGATTTGATTCTCATGAAATCAGCACCACTAAAGTTTTATTTTTATTTATTTATTTATTTATTTATTTATTTATTTATTGTCTTTTTGAGACAGGGTCTCGCTATGCAGGTCAGGCTGGCCTTGAGTTCACTTTTGTAGCCCAGGCTGGTCTCGAACTCGCACCGATCCTCCTGCCTCAGCCTCCCGAGTTCTGGGATTACAGGCGTGAGCCACCACACCCAGATGCTCACCAAAGCTTTATAAGCCAAGGCTTCCCTATCACTTTTTATTGACTGTCTTAATTAAAACAAGATCGAATATAAAGAAATGTCGATCTCTTTAGTCTTACTTTTTGAATAACAAATCTTTAAAATTTTTGGAAATATTTTAGAGATATTAAAAATTGAGGTCAAGAAGGGAAAGAAGCCATTGTAATTTATTGTACTTTTATTCCAATTACAATGATTCTGAAGATTTTCACAGGCCACAGAATATCTGACAAAGAACACAGCTGTGAATTTTGTGATTTTATCCACACATACATTTACGCAGTTAAGTAAGGTCTATTATTACCCAAAATACAGTTTAAAAAGTTCTCCCATAGATCTCCAGGCCTACGGTTTCTAAGGTAATACTGCACTATTTGGAAAGATCCGAGGTATACAGCTGGTTCCTTAGCTACTCATCTGTTTATAGGTTCTCATCCTTGGTTAAATATTAGAAACTTTTGGACGGTTCCTATTCCTGAAGTTTTTGCTGGACCTGCCAAAACATACTCAGTGCTTCTGGACCACCAAGTGTTGTATGCATGCATCCATCATTCTATCTATTTTTCACCATGTGCAGGCTATTACATTCTTCTGTGCAGTCTTTGTATATTTTCACAGCACCTTTTGCACCCCAGAGAGTAGAACTTTTCTAGGTACCTACGTTTCCCAGCTCATCTCATTATGTTTCAGTTTCCTGGGCCATGTTTGATTGTGTTCAATTTATGAGAAATTATGTATAATTTGCATAAGTCTGTATTTATAAAAATACTTTTGGTTAAACAATACAGGTATTTATAAATGATTTCAGAATTTGTAAGTCTCTTCAAGTCACATTGTTTGCAAAAGAAATACAGGTTTCCTAAAAGTTCTTTTTTCTTTCTTTTCTGCATTTAGGACCGGGTCTACAGGGTCTCTAGGGTCTCACTATGTAGACCTCACTCAGGGTGACCCACCTATTTCCAGCCTCCAAAACGCTGGGATTACAGGGCTCCACCACCACACCCAGTCTCAATAACCATCTCAGTACACCCTGCAGGCAGAGCCTGCACAGCACTCAGGGTATTGAACTCTGGGTGCTGTGCTCTGCTGAAGCAGGTGCTTTGGTCCGCTGAGCTATCAGGCTGGCCCCCTAAAAGTTCTTTGGAAAGTAGAGAAGGTCTTCTCTTGAAAGAAAAGAGATAGGTCAATTGCAATCCAAAGCAGTCAGAAACCTTATGCAGAAAAATATTTTTGACATATTTTCCCTCAGCAAGGCTATCTGCTCTTCCTGGACAGACCAGGCAACTCATTCCTTGACTTCTTCACAGGTGAAAGATAATTGAGTTTTGTCTTCTTAGTGAAAAGTATTTAAAGCATTCCTAAGCCAAATTTTAAAGGGCATCCAAACCCAGTCTTTTCCATTCTTCTGTCTGCATACCCTTGGAGACATGTGCTCCAAGTGATACATCCACAAGATTGTAGACATCCTATCATCATATCCCGGAATGACTGTAGGGGGAAATCTCTCAGTATGTTGGCTTTTTAATGTACCTTGTGTAATCCACTGTTTTGAGGGGAAGGTGGGAATCTTTAAAGCCTAACCACTTAATCAACAAATCTTATTTTTGTTTTTTCTTGTATTTTTTTCTAAGATATAATGGAGGGAACAGTACATAGTTTGGTGTAGAACCACTTGTTGAATACAAATTCTTTTCCATAACGGTAAATTATAGTAATCTGTGAAACATGCCTATTCTAGACATTTAGGTTGATAATGTCTCAACAGTATACAAATAATTTGCTTATTTTATGCATTATGCATCTTATATACACAAGTCATCACAGAAGAAAGACATAACTCCATGTATGAATTTCTATATTATTTATAGTGTCCTTTAGTCCTGAGGTAGAAGTTATCACAATATTAATCATAATTTGGGTATCAATCCTGATACCTGGCTCCTAGAAACAGTCTTTCACTTAAGCTCTAGGATGTTATATTCTTCTGATTGTTTTTAATCTCAACAGCCACTAATTCTAAGTCTCTCGTCTTGCTTTCTTCTCATCTCTTTGTATTGTGGACTATCCAGGCCTCAATTCTTAGATTGGTTCTCTTTTCTATGTAAGATTGTCACTTGAACTTTTTATTTACTCTCATGGTTACTAATACCATCACATACATCAAGAACATCATATCTTTCATTGGAATTCTTCCCTGAAGATTTTATATCCAGTTGGCTTCTTGACATCTCTATTTTGGTACTAGCAGGTCAATGTTAGCATGAGAAAAATTAAATAGATGCTCTCTCTCATGGAAATCTGTTCTTCCTATACTTTTTTTTTCTTTCCCAGTAGTAGACAATTCCATTTTCTAGTTTCTCAGGCTAAAATTCTTGGAGTCATCTTTGGATCATGTCTCTTATCTCACACATTCAATCTGTCAGCAAATTTAGAAGCCAACTACTTATGTCCCCACTGCTTTCACAATATTCTTGATTTGGATTATTGCCTTGTAAAAGCACTATCATAATCTATTTTCAACACAGAAGCTAGAGTAATCTTGTTAAAATGCAAGTCATGTTATGTCATTCCTGCTTAAAACCTTCCATTGGCTTCTTATCACACCTCAAGAAATATTCATCCCTGTAATGGTGTACATTATCCTTTTTTCTACGGCTCTGCCAAAAATTAGAGTCAAATTACTCAATGAAACCTTTCCAGACTAGATCATTTAAAATTATCAACCCTCCAAAACCAAGCAACTTTCCTATCTTTCGTTTTTTCTTTAAATTTCTTCATATTACTACTCACTATCAGACACTTACATGGTATCACTACTTGCTTACTATCTAATTACCTCTGCGATTAAAATATAACCAAATATCTTTAATATTTTGCCTATTTTATTTACTGATATATCATCAGAATCCAGAACAGAAAAGTGACACGAAGTGATAAATATTCAATGGTAAATGAGTGGAGAAAGAAATTCAAGGTGTGAATTTTTTTCTAGGTGATATTGACCTTGAACAACTTCAGACGGATCGTTCAAATATTATCTTAAGATGATCAGGTACTGAGTGGATTCCAGCGAAATCTTGCTACTCACAGGACTTATGTTGGGGTCACAACCTTCGTCAGGTGAGAGACATTTCTACTGAACCTATGAAGATTGTAGAGATTTCTATTCCTTGCTCAGCAAAGATGCAAAAAGACCTATATCAGCTCATATGATTATAATATCAAGAGTTTAGAAAGAAAGAAATACCTGTACTAGCATCTCCAACTAAAAATAACCATGCAGAACAGCTATCCCATAGTTACTGAAGGATAGGAATATCAAAAAGGAAATGCTGAGGCAATCCTGTGATTATAACTGAAAAAGGAGCTGCTACTCCTGGATTTTGATGAGTAAAATACAGTCGTGGGGGTGGTCAGAATTGTAAAGCTTAGAAAATGCCATATGATCCGGGAAATCCCCTTGTAGTTATATGCACCGAGAAATAGAAACACAGATCTACACAAAACTTATGTACAAATGTTTATACTAGAAATAATAGTAAGAGCTAGAAGTACAAGCAATCCAATATCTATTAACTGATGAAGGGATAAACAAAAAGAGTACATCCATATCATAGAATATATTCAGTTTATCTTTGTTAACAGGAGAAACGAACTCATTTTTTTCTCTTCTCTAATTTAAATCTCTGTGTATCCCCTCCTAGTATAAGAAATTCACAAGAAGTCAACAGCAAAAGAGACTGCATTGTGCTGAATTCCAATCTCAAAGAAGAGCGTAGCAGCTTAGATTAGTGTTTTTAATGGCCTAATAACTGACAAGATCCAGACCTGTAGCACCTCATTTCCAGGGCACACACTTCTCTGTATAAATTACTTGCAACTAGAGCAACAGATATATAATTCTGCCTAATCATATACAGTATTCTTTATATAAACAAACATGTTCTTCTCTTCAAAGAGAAAAAGATAAAGTTGTAGCTATTGTGATGGCCATCTCTGATTGGTAGCTCCTCTTTTTTGTACTGGAGACACTTCATTACACCTTTAGATTTTTTTCAAAACATATGCCTGAACTATTCTGTGAGCTAAATTAGTAAGTCATCATTATAACTTCTGCAATTTCTGAGTATAAAATATTTTAAAGTAAAAAGATTAAAATTTGACATTAATTTCTACCATGAATTCTTATATAAAATAAGAGAGTTAATATTACATGCATGCACACAGGCATACAAATATATACATAAGTGGGTGGAAAGGAAGAAAATATATTTGGTTTTTTTTTTTTTTTTTCAGGACCGGGGTTCAAACTCACAACCTTGCACTTGCCCAGCAGGCATTTGTGCCTTGGAGCTATCTCCCCAGCCCCAAGAAAATATATTTGAAGAGTTTGTTTCTGCAATTGATCACGTGTAACTATTCATAGCACGACCACTGATCTTTAAAATTTTCTTTTATGTCATATTCCTTTTTCTATGAACCAACTCATTACTATTATTACACCTGGCTGGATGGTTCTCTCTGATTTTCTTTTTGGTGTTGTTTGATTTGTTTGGATTACCACTAACATTCATTTTAGGCATGGAAGGCAGAAGAATAACACCCAGAGAATCCATGTTATTTCAGATATAGTCTACCCTGACCTTAGTAAGAAGCAACATCTCAGTCTCTCTTAGTAATCTAGCTCACTCAGCTCAGCTAGCACAGTATTTTCATCTTCTTTGCTTTCAAACTCAAGAGCATTAGAAACTCAAAATAGTAAGTGTTAGTCTTAGCTTCCAATTCAATGATGTCTCCAAGGAAGCAGAACCTCGGTAATGGGTTTAAAAGCAAAAAATTCTATGAATAGAATATTAGGTATGATGGTAAAAGGAGCCAATCTCATTTTCATCACTTAATTTCTGGATCCATGACTTTTTGCAGATAGGAGTTAGTTGCAGATATCATTTATTGATTCAGAACACTTTATTTATTTATTTTTTATTTGTTGTATTTTAGGGAAGGGTCTACAGGGTCTCATTACTAGGTCGGACTTGTAGTGATCCATCTGTGTACAGCCTCGCAAGAGCTCGGAATACAGGCACATGCCACCACTCCCAGTCTCTGTCGCCACTTTAGCATGCCCAAGGGGTGGGAAAAGCACAGAAAACACTTTCTTTTCAAAATTTTTTATTTATTTATTTGGTACAGAGTCTTGCTATGCAGTTCAGAACCTTAGTGATTCTCCTGTCTCAGCCTCCATAGCACTAGGATTATAGATGTGTGCCCCCGCGCCAGGTTTTGGTGGCTAGGTTGGCCCTCTTGGACTCCAGGGCCTGCATGACTTACAGCACTAGGGATTGAATTCAGGTCCTTGCACTTGCCAAGCGGGCACTTAGACCACCAAGCTATCTCCTTAGCCCTCAAAACTTTTTCTACCTTCTGTGAGATAGAGCCATCTTTCATCTTATCTTCTAAATGATTATAAGCAAGCACTTAATTTTCCTTTCTATTAGGTGATGCTTCTAGATGATGGGATATGTGGTTGAGATCAATAAATTTGATCACTGAATTCCAAGGGTATGTACTCATTGCCATATATTATTTTTCATAGGGACTGAGTTTTGGATCAGAAGCAATGATCTGGGGGAACATCATCATGGTGAATATTCTGTGTATGTATAGATGGTAGTGATGACAGAAACATCATTGACAGAGAAAGCCAATTAACATCTAGAAAACATGCTTCTTCAAGTAAATAGAAAACACTGCTCTGACCGTGACAGAAGGATCTCCTATAAGTAACCTATCACTAGGTTAGCTGGCTGGTCTCTTGGGAGAATATAGCCATAATTGACTGGACTTAGTGTTGGTTTCTTCTGTTTATTTAGTGACTCAGAGGTTGTGGGATTAGCCTTTGAGACAAGAACAGCTAGCATTCCCCTCTCCTCCCATCCACAAATATTTCTTTCTTTTTTTTTTTAAGAATTTTTTATTTCTTTTTTCTTGTTTCAGAACCTTTATTTGTTTATTTACTCATTTTTATGGCCGTCTCAGCCTGCCCTGAGGGCAGGGCTGGCACAGCATGTGGTGCCGGGGATTGAACCGCGGTCCCTGAAGCTTCCCAATCTTTCCCAAGCAGGCGCTTTAGACCACTGAGCCATCCCGCCAGGCCCCCTCCACCAGTATTTCTTAATGCCTCCTAATGGTAAAATCAAGTAGAAAGATAATTGCTGAGGGAGAAGTGTAACTTAAGTCCTAGCCATAGCTTCAGGTGCTGTAGCTCTCAGGACAATAGCTTACTAATCATTTTTACTCAGAAAATGTAATTCTATTCCTGGCCAGAGGAAAGAGCATGGGGCTAGGACTTCTGTTTGAACTGAGCATATAACAGGACAAGCATGGGCTTTGTTGGGAAGTCTCCATTCCATCATAGAACAATTATGTCGGAGACTGGGCAAATGACCTGATTCTTATGAAAATTTATTTTTCCATAGTTGAATGGAGAATAAAGACCATCTGATAGATTCTTTATGCAGACTATCTAAGCTTTATAAGGTAACACTTGTTGCCTTACTGTTAATCAATAAAAATATTGTTTTCTACACTCCAAATAGTTCCAGTTTCAACGAATAATCACTTCTTTTTAGTGTGGTTTTCCGTGAGAGTTTCTTTGCTTCTTCGCCCTCTCATAAGATGCTTGGAAATGTGTGAAGACATTTTTGGTTGTTACAACTGGAGAAGGGGTGCTAATGGCATCTGTGGGCTAGAGGCCGATGATGATTCTAAATAGCCTATAGTGCACAGGTCCCTGCAGCAAATATCTCAGGTTCCACATAAGGATAGTGCTAATGTTGAGAAATCTGTCCTACAGCCAGCGCTGGCATGATTATCTATATCCTAAAGCCACTTTCTCAGAACAACAAAGGAAGTAACTGCAAGAGTAGTTGAATTGTGTTAACTGCCTCCTTGCCACACTGCCTTGATTTAACTCCTAGCCTTACTCTCAAATGGGTTCATAATGGTGCTTTTAGATTACATGGCAATCGAATAGTACAAGAGTACTTACAGAAGATAAACAACTGCCAAAACTGGCCAGAGACCAGGCATCTTCCTGTCTAAATTTATAGCAGTCTGATTTTCTGTTTCACAGAGCAGGGGATGAGCCAGCCACATTTTCTCTTCCCGGGTTAAACAACAGTGACATCTCAGTTTCCGCAGCAGCTAGAAAGAGCTAAAATTTATGGAGTGCTCAGTGTGTATTCAGTAGTATGCTAAATATTTTCCATGCATTGCAGTATCTCATTTTACTCTTTTTCAGAGGTTCGATTTTTTGTTTTCTTATCTCATACTAAATGATCATATGGTATTGAATTCTTAACCCTTCATAGTATGACAAGAGTTTTCACAACGCATGGACATTAATTTTTGAGCATGATAAGTGCTATGCAGTTACTATGCTTTGTGTGCTTGCTCCTGTATAACAAACTAACTGAAGAGAGATATAAATTATTGACTTTCAGGTATCCAGTCAAAAAATCGAGCCTCTGGAAAAGAGTAAAATGAGATACTTACAGAAGATAAACAACTGCATGTCTTATTTACATTTAACTCAGCAGAAAACAGTGACATTTCACAGTTGTCGGCTGAGATTATTTTGTAATTTTCTTTTGTATTCTATATTACAATAACCCTCAAGCAATTAACACAATGAATCTTACAAAGCAAAGGTCCTGGATATTATGATTTTTTTATATAAGATGAAGGAATTTTCATAAACTTTCATCAGTAAGTCTTTCTATTTGTTAATCCATAGCACAAGGCTATATATGACAATGTGACTTGAAAGACTTCTACCTTGAGGAAATTAAATTTTAAAACCCAACTCCAAAAGAGTAGCAAATCACAGACGGAAGTGCTCGAGCTGCTTCAACAATTTCCCATATCAAGGACATGCTTATCTTGTGCTGAAAGAGCCCTGGTTTTGGAGTAAGACAGATCCTTTTTAACTTTGAGTAAGCTACATAATTTTTAAGAGATTTGATAAAGTCAAATAATAAGGCATTATATATTCTTTAGGAAGATGTAGCATAAACAAAGTTATTGCATTTAGTATTATGTGTGACATACGTATCATACCCTATTTGCACATTTCTGTAGCATTAAAATTGCATTTTCCTGTACTTAGGGCAAAAGTCACCACCATACGCCCTTTGATATCATACATTCTTTTAAAAAATGTATAATTCTACTATAATTGTCAAGAACATTAAACACTCCAACTGAAGGGAACTCTGGAAAATAACAAATCAACACTTTGTAAAGCATGAAGTTTGTAAATTATCGAGAATTTTTTACAGATGGAAGAACTCAATGAGAGATAATAACCACACACTAAGTAGGATCTTGTATCAGATACTGAGATAGGAAACAAAATCATTAAGGAGAAAGCTGGTGAAACTTTCATTAGGTTCTACTGTTTAGCTAATAATGTTCTATAGTAATGTTCTAATGTCAATTTCCTGTTTCTGATAATTGTGCTTTAGTTAAGTAAGATGTGAACATCAGGAAAAGTGGGTGCAGTAAAGGGCCTCTTTTTTACCATTCCTGCAACTTTACTGTGGGCCTAAAATTATTTTAGGGTAAGAGAAAATAGAGCCAATAATTTGTTCAAGTTAAATACATAGATGACTCATCTTAATTAAATTTCATGAAACCCCAAAAGTAGTGAAGTTGCCAAGAAAGAAACACCCACTCTCATACTCACATGTTTTCAAAACTTAAAACTATACACCAAATCCATTAAAGCAGGTGTATATTTTAACTCTACTCTTCCATGTAAAGATATATATCCTGAGAGAGTATTCCTCTTATTACAAGTGATCAATAAATATTAAATAACTGTAAGCACTGAGCCATACAGAGATGTCATTCACAATATCATTTATCATAATAGAAAAAAGAAACAGTAGAGGTCAGTGTCAAGAGTTAATGGAATAAATAATGGTAGAGTACATGAAATGGGATAGCTTTTACCTGTTAAAAATGTTTATATGGAGAATTGTTGGTAGAGAAAGATGTTCAAGGTATACTGCTCATTGAAAAAAGAACTGATATAGAATATAATATCATTTTTGTTAGGAAAAATATACTTCAAAGTGTAAAGGGATATAGACTGAAGTATTTTCAGCTATTGTCCACGGATGACAGAAATTTTTATGCATAACTATGTTAAGATTCAAATTTTGGGCCAGACAAGAAATTATGATACATGAGAGTCTGAAATGAGTCATCCAAATCATCATAAGTGATTTTTAAAGAACCTAGTCCAAGATTTTTTCCCTCAGACCTTGTTCCAGGACTCCTGGACCCTTTCACCATATAAAGGATTTTAAAAAGCAGCAGAGAGAGGATTTTGTACAGAATGCTGAAAGAATTTCTTTAGAGAGAGCTGCTGCAGTTTTGAGAGCTTTTAGACCCTTAAGAAATGAAGTAGGAAGGGACTACATTCTAATTCTATGTCAGCCAGGGGGCCTTGAAAGAAAGCACTGGTAGATGGCTCATTGTGTTTCTCCTTTGGAAGATGTGAATTGCGATGCCTGTTGCCTGAGCAAGATGCAAAGCACTGAAGTCAGACTACTGCTTAAGAAATGAGAAGGGTGATAGAAGTGCTAAGAAATTGCATTGTTTCAGAGCCAGCAGAGGATTCTGTCTTTTGATCACCTAAGTGTCTAGGTTTTGACATAACAAATGCAAGTAGGATTGTTTGAGTTCACGAAAGAGAAAGAAGGGCCAGGGAGACAGCTTCGTGGCACAAGTGCCTGCCTGGCAAGTGCAAGGTTGTGAGTTCAGACGCTGGTCTTGAAAAAAAAAATAGCAAGAAAGAGAAAGGACAATGTACTTTGGGGTGTTACAGGACCTCTTTAATATGATGTTTGGGGGTACCTGAGAGAAAAGAGGTAAGGTCACAAATGCCTATAGCCTAAGGAGAAATAAGGTGTATCCTCTAGTCCAATGAGGCAAAACTTTTAGAGCTTTAAGTGATAAAAACAATCTATTGTGGTACACTTGCCATAGGTTTTTTTTAATGCCTTTAGGACAGGGGATACAGGATCTACAGGGTCTCACTGTGTAGATTGGACTCATAGTGATTCTCCTGTTTTCAGCCACCCAAAGTTCCGGGATTACAGGTGCCGTACCACCACACCCAGTCTCAAAGTCTCAGCATGCCCCAGAGGTGGGGCAGGCAAGGCATGCCTGAGAATCCAGCCCCAGCGGCTGCACTCTGCCAAGGCAGGTGCTTTAGTGTGCTGAGCTATCACACCAGCTCAATAGGTTCACCATTACTGCTCTACTCAGAGGAACTAAAGAACAGAGGCGAGCAGTAGGCAAACACTGCAAAGGCCTTTGCATATCTCAGGAAGTAGTTTAGACATCTTTGAAATTCGCAGAGCACAAAAATTACTTAAGGTTTTGGAAGATCAAGTATGGGCATTGGGGCTCTTTTCTCTGTCCCTGTATTCAGTTGGTTCAAAAGGAGTCATAGATTTAACTGTGATGCATGGTATTATAATATATATTTATTTTAAAAATGACAACAGAAGCAGACTAAAGCTATAAGTGAAAATTGAAAAAAATTCTCAAAAGATTACATCAGATTTAAGTCCCCAATTAGAGGCTTAAGTGTTCAGTGTTGGTCATTTACTTGTCAGTTGTAAGTTTGTTTTACTAAGGATAATGTGAAATAAAGTGATTCTTTCCGGTATGAACCACACAGTATTAATCGTCAGATAGATGTTAAATTTCATCAAGAATATTGGTTTATGTGCTAGAATGGAGGCTAAAAGCCACTTGGACTTCTTTGTCCTTAGAATAGACTGAATATTAATTATAGCGGAAGTTCCTATGCTACTGGAGATATCTTGGCAGATACTTACAAACAATTCAAATATGTGAATTATTTTTTTCATTTAGACTGTGCCCATTGGAGAAGATGAAACATTGGGTTTTAATTGATAAAGATATATTGCATTTATTTGAAAAGCATGGCCATTATTTTTGGAACTACCCTTGTTTCTCTTCTCCCTTAATTCCCCTTCGGCTCATTCAATTATATTTTGACTATGGCTTCATGATGATTATGTTCTAATCAGAGTAACATTCTTTCAACAGCTGTACTAATTTCCATCCATAAAGCTGACTCCCACTGCCATCCCAAGCAGAGCATACCCATGACTGATTCCTCCTGGGAAGATTCAGTATGTATTGCCTAGATCATGGATGAACACATTTAAATTGTTCTTAAGGAAAATGACAAATAAATTTTTTTCAGGGGAACCACGCATGCTCTTATTTGAAATACTGGGAAATGTGATGCAAACAACACATTTCTTTAAATAAAAAGGTATAACTTATACTCCCTTCTTTCCCCATGTGCGGCTTGAAGTACAGCCTTAAAGCAGATCACTCCACTCAGCTGCCTTTTGGGTTAGCTGACACCAAGTTTCTTTTATATTAGGTGGCCACAGATGTCCACCACCCATACCATAGAATACTTATGCCATGTAGATGGCTCTGTTATCCTTCCTCAGCACAAACAAACATGCACACGCACACACTCACACAACTATTCCAACCAGTGAGTTCTATGCTTATCTAGAATTCATTGCTTTTGCTTTGCACCTGTTTATGCGACTTTTCTTTGTCATAGCAAATACACAGGTTAATAAGGAAGAAATCTGATGTTTTAAAAAGACTGAGCTGGGCACTTTGGAAAATTATTATAAGGCAAGTTGCTTCAGCATTGTTATCAAAAGGTATGTGAGCACAACTAAAAGATTTAGGGTTCTAAAAACGATGAATTTTTCACCTTGCAAATACTTTAAATGCAATTAAGGCTAAGCTGACATGTTACTCAGATAGTCTAGTGGACTAAAGTGCCTGCTTAGGCAGGCACACGGACCTGGATTCGATCCCCCAGGTGTGCTGTGCCAGCACCATCCCCAGGGTACACAGAGATGGTGGCTGAGACTGAGTGGTGGTGGCACATGCATGCCTGTAATCTCAGCACTTGGGAGGCTGAAAACAGGAGGATCACTACAAGTCCGAATTACGTAATCAGACCTTATAGACCCTGTACTAAATGCACTTTAAAAAGAAAAATAAGAAAGCGGAATTTAAGAAGACTGAAGTGAACTGGGAACTTTCATATTAGTACCCACAAAGGTCATTAGGACTGCATTGGAGACCACCGTTGGTCAATCCCCAGCACCACATGCCATGCCAACCCCACCCTCACGGTAGGCTGAGCTGGCCAAAAAGAAAAAGACAAAAAACAAGACTATCACATAATATCAGATGTGTAAGATTAAAAAAAAAACAATTGTATTTGGAAAACTTTGAAGTAAAAAAATCACGGCCCTGTATGGAAAGAATTGGTGAATGTGCATCCATCAGAAGAAGGTGATTTTCACATATAGGAAAATTACATGAAAATCCACATTTGTATGTATTCATATGTAAAAGTGTTACTAGAACATAGCTATGTCCATTCTTTTTCATACTGCTCTTTTTAAACTGCGATGGCAGAGTTAAGTCTCTATGATAGGGACTATATGCTTGCAACTCCAAAACTACTTGTTACCTGCTGTTCTATAGAAAAAGACTTTTATTTTTAGAAAAAGTTTTGACCTCTGATGAGAAGCATGAGTGATAACTTTCTTACCTTTTATTTTATTTTGGTTTGGTGGTGGGAGATATTTAAGCCTACTTTCACCTCTCTGCATTGTATAGATTAATAGTGCCTTTTCCAGGTAGGATTCATAGAAAGACATTTTCCCAGCAATCATACAAGTTTCCATGCCTGAACTGAGAGAAAAGAAACAAGAGAGACCTTTTAATGCACATTATTTACTCACAAGAAGTTTTATTATAGTACAGACAATTCTAAGTTCATCTTTTCTGCTTTTTGAGCCAGGTTATATGAAAAACGAAGTGATATTTTTGCTTTGTTTCTATTCTGAAGAAATGATGCAGGTGAATGACCCGGAGAAAATTGATTTGTTTTTCTTCTTGTGCATCTTGGTTTGATTTTCCTTTTGAAGATGACAGATCATCTTTTCTGACTTGTTGGAAAATGCTGTTTAGGTATACGACAGCTAAATATATGATTAAAAGATGGAGAAAAAAGACTTATTTATCACTTTCTTTTTAGTAAAAATCAATCAGAGACAACAGAGCAAGCAGAAAGAATCTAGTATTGAATGGCTTTTTTTTTTAGCCAAAGCTTTGTTACAAAGATAGGATTCATATTTTTTCAGATGGAAGACTAAGGTAGTATATGATAATCAGCTCCTGATTAACAAGGTATTAACTGAAAAATTTCCCTAAGGAACCAATGTACAGCGTGTAACTGTCTGAAATTGAGATCCCAAGAAACAGGCTGAGATAGGATTTCTGTACAAGTGATCTATTGAGAGTGCTTTTAGGAAAAGCCTGTAAAGGAGTTGAGAAAGTAAGATAAGGCAGGGGAGAGGAGAGGTTAAGCAAATATGAGTTCAAGTTCAGCCTAATCTGACCTTGAAACTTTGAGATCTTAGGCATGGATATCCCCATAAAATCTGTCCTGCCTGAAGCAAAAAAAGCAGACTTTTGTTCTCTAATATCAAGTAGTCCTAAAGCATCTTGGTAGAGCATGATTCCTTCACACCTCAACACCTCCTACAAGGCCACTATAATTATCAAGGCAATCTTCCAGAGATGGAGATGGTTGCTTTCTCAGCATTTAACCAAGGTATTCATGAAGTCAATAATATCCACTATAAGATTAGATCCCAAATAAGCTTGCAAGGTAGACCATCACGGAGAGCTTCAAAGAATAAATGACTCTTAAACCTCTCAGTCTCAGCAAGGGGTTAAAGGTGTTGGGGCAAATCTTTACCTGCTAAAGAAAGCCAGAGTTATTGTCTTCTATTTTGTTCTACAGCAGGTGAACAAGAACATCCAAATGAAGATGGAAGGAATCATCGTTACATAAGATCGATCTTTCTGTTTGGAGACTTGTATTTTGAGATTTAAAGTAACAATAGACTTTATGTTACCCAAGAAAAACTATCAAAGTCAATGCACTTTTAACTCATGGGCAAGGACGATGTCGGTCCTCATTGAGAGAATCTAAAATGGGCAAAATATCCTTGCTGTATGACAGCTTCCTAGTAGTCTTGGTGAACAGCTTATCACCTGGTGTAGAAGGCATCCCAGTTAACTAAAGTTCATGCTACAGTTTCTAGAATTTCCCAAAACTGTCCACTTTGATAGGATAACTTGTCAAGTTTATTTCCAAAATGTTGCACATTAGAATCAATAATCATTTTCTATTTTAAAGCAGAAGGTCTTGGATGCAGTTATAAAAGAGGGGCAGATGGAGGAGCTCAGGGTGACATACATGAGTTGCTGATGTTATTCCTTTTTCCATTGTTCATTTTCTCTCAACTCCAAGACATATTGCAGGACCCTAAAAATAATACCAAATACTTTTACAAATTGACTTCTGTAATGTACAGCTAAAATGTCTTAACTAAGACTCATTTCATGAGAAGGGCTTAAAAGTAGTGATTTTCATTCCAGCTGTGTGGGGCAAATAAGAAACAGTTTAATGACTGAACCACAAGCAAGTCTGAAGGCAGTTGTACTAGTTTTACTCAACTTTGTTTTTTACTGTGGTGCCTTTGAAGAGGTATCATTGATGAAAATTATGGAGGCTCTAAGGGTAAACTTTCCACGTAACCCCTGGGTGGCTGCAATTGAGAGACAGTATCATTCTCTCCCATTTCACAAGTGAGGAAAAAGAGAACCAAAAATTTAACTAAATTGCTAAAATCACACAGTGGGCAAGTGGCAAACCTTGTCTTCGCAGTGTCTTCTTCCAATGGACTTGTTTCTTCATGACTTTTTCCCACCGTGACTGAAATGTTCCAACTTTGGTGGGAAGTCACTTTGAATATGTCAGTGGTGTACATCACGGAACATAGCTTTTATTGGAGAAGATTTCAGCTTTTGGAGAAAGGTTATTTGTCTCTCTTCATCTAATACAATTAGCTTGTTAAATGTGAGCTGAGAATAAAATGGTTTTTCCCCCCTCCTTAAGCTATCCATTTTAAAAAGTACACGGAAACACGGAGAACCAAGTCTACTAATGCTGACAGGGATGTGCATGGGGAAGCTCATTAGAAATGAAAACACTAATTTATCTCAGTCTTGCGATTAGCCTGGCTTCTTCCTTCCTTCTTAGTATAAACTGATAACAATGTGAGTCTATGCTCTGAATGGAAGTTTATTACCATTTACTTAATTAAATAACATTCTCTAAGGCATTGAGTTGTAATTATTTCTTCTCTTTCTTAGGCCCATTAGTTCAAATTGTCACATTTATATATAAAGCATGGTAGGTTTTTCTCCCTCATACTGTTGCTGCCACTATGGTAGACATATCTTTGTCTTTCTTTTCTTCCCCCATATGAGAACAGATTCTCATTAAACTTGATGGCAATTACTTGCACAGCTTCTGGGGGACTCGTCGTTTTTTCTGTATACCTAGCAAGGTCCTTATCTTGGGTAATTTTCTCTAAAAGAGATTTTATCATATAAATTTAAAATTCTATAAAATGATGAAAGAGAAGGCCGGGCGTGGTGGCGCACGCCTGTAATCCCAGCACTTGGGAGGCTGAGGCAGGAGGATTGGTGCGAGTTCGAGACCAACCTGGGCTACAAAAGTGAGCTCAAGGCCAGCCTCAACTGCATAGCGAGACCCTGCCTCAAAAAGACAAAAAAAAAAAAAAAAAAAAAAAAAAAAAAAAAAAAAAAAAAATTTTTTTT
>PVJA010019324.1:0-16016 GCA_004027025.1 Myocastor coypus | reverse complement strand
TTATCTATAATTCTATGTGTAGAGATATGAATCCTTACTCTGCTCTGTATATATATCTTATTCCAGTTAAGACAAATGTATTTGTATGAATGCATAAGCAAAACCTTATGTGATGGATTCTATTTTATTAATTTCTGCACAAAAGTAGCAGTTATTTTTTCAAGGTAGAAAGTATAAGGATATAGTAATATCTAATAATGAAGCTAAAATGTGTCTGACCTTGAGCTCCATGTTTCACACGTATCGTTCTATTTAATACAGTGAATCTTCATTTAAACATAAACCAGTTCAGTTACTATTTTTTGTTCATTTTTTTTTTCAGTTGGAACTGAAGCAAAAGTCAGCTGCCTTTATTAGGCATGATTAGGGGTTAAACTTTTAACTAACTGATTACTGGTTCTTAACTTTTTCCTTTTGCTGCCTATCATCTCAGAATAAGAGAGGGGATGCTAGAGAGCTATATGACAAAGGGTTTTACTGGAGAAACAGATATGACACAAGATTACAAATGTATAGCAAATTATAAGATTGACTTACAATGGCTACTCACAGAGATGGATGACGAAGCATGCAGAGGATGTTGGCACACTGGAGGCTGAAGGATTCAGTCCAAGGTCTGGATCTCACTGCAGTGTCCACGCAAGTATATATTAGCATGCTGATGGGTCTGTGACAGAAGACTGATGAATCTACACCAGAAGGCTGAAGGATCCAATGTGGAAGTCGAAGAGTCTGAGCCAGACATCAGGAGACAACACCCAAGCTGATAGCAAAGCATGCAGCTCCTCTGAAGAATGGAAAGCTAAGTTCCCATCAGGAGATCCAGCACTACAAGCTTCTCTAGGGGGCTGAGCTGTGCACCATCTTCCGATTCGGAGCCAGGAAGCGATGCTCAAGGTGCGGACCGCAGCTCCTCTAGTGTGAACCATAGTCATTTTCATCAACAGTGAGGGCTCAAGCTTTTCCTCCACTGAGAACCGCTAAGTTTACCAGGAAAGCCAGCATGAGAAGGTTCCCCAGCAGAATAGCCCCAGAGAACCAGCATCACAGTTCCCCAGAGCTTCCAAATAGCCTATATAATAGCCTCTCTCTTCTCCAGTTCTCCCTCTTATGCTGCTAGCTGCAATCCTTAGGTGGGCTTCTCATACCTAGAACTATATTAGCTCAGTTCAGCTGGGTGTAACCAGTTCACCAGCAGTTTGCAATCCACCATGAGAGCCAATGAAGCATGAACCCAGAAACCTTTCCAGCAGTGCTGCCCCATTACACAATGAACGAGTTTCAGTTATTTTCTTTGAGGGAGGGGCTAAATGATTTTATACATGGTAAATGCTCTAGATTAAACTTTCCAGGAATGCTGCACAAAGGGCAAGCACACATACTGCTACGACAGCAGTATTGCACTGGCTCTTCCCTCTTCCTAAATAATCTTCACTAAGATATCAAATGGCAAACTCCTTTCTCTAGTGATGCCTTTGTTAAAATGTCAATTTCATGAGGAATCTAATTTGACCACCTTATTAAAAATTAGAAAACACAGCCCCAAAACTTCTCAGCCTCTTGTTTTGATTTATTTTTTTATTCCATGCTTATCACTTTTAACCCTACTACCTAAATGACTTATCTATTATGTCCATTTCTTACTATGCTTCCCTAGTATAATGTAAACAACATAAGGGAAGGACTCTTCATCTATTCGGAGTACTGACGGATTATCAAGATCCTACAAATACACAGTTTCTCTTCATAAATGTAGTCTTAAAGATAAACCAGAGAGATAGATTCCAAGCCATTTTAAACATGCAACTGGAAAACAGGAAAGGCCAGACTCTGACCTTGAGCTGAGAGGAGAAGCTCAGAATTTTTAGAAATGTTGCAGTATACTTCTCTCCCCCTGAGCAAGCCTGTGTCTATGGAAACACATATAAATAAAAAAACCCCTTTCCTTTGAAAGGCAAAGCCAGTGGAGTATTTTAGAGGAAGAAATTAATTTATTTTGGAGAAAGCATGTCTATGTTTCTCTGACAAAATGAACATGAAAGTAATCTTTGCTGCTCCACCATTGAATTGTTGCTCTAATAATCCACACTAGCCCGAGCACCAAATGATCCAAGTTGGGAGGGCTGACTAACAAAGAGCTCTAAATGATGTTCTTATCAAGAAAGTCTCATCACTGTGAATTGATTGACTGTGCCAAAGTGAAGTGTAATTTCTATCGCTCTTTATAGTGCAGAGTGGCTTTCGAAGCCAATGCTATTGATTGAACTTTACTGCATAATATAGAGCATCTGATAAAGACATCTGGTGGCTACCTGGGTCACAGGAAAGTGGTAAGAGCTTGTAAATAAAGTAAATCCAATAGCTTTGGGGGTAGATGTGCAAGGCAGATGAGAGGAAGGTTAGAAGAAATACAGGGATCATCATGTTAATTTTCAAACTGGACTTTGAGATTACCGTTTACAGAAAGCACATAGATTGATATGAATGAAGCATCACCCACATTTGGGTGACTGCAAAATCACCTGAAAGCATGTTAGCTGTCAATTACCAGCAATTGATTTTCAAAAGTCAACCACTTCCAATGAGGTCCAACAAACTGCCACCTGCAGGCTAAGTCTGGTTTGCCATCTGCTTTAGTTTTTGTATGACCCATAGAAGAAGCTAGTTTTTATATTTTTAACTGGTGAAAAACATAGATGAATATCTTGTGGTACATAAAATCATATAATATTTAAATTAATAATACAGCCACATTCATTCATTTACATTTTGTCTACTAGTTTGTGCTGTATTACTAGAGTAGAATATTTGCAATAGAAATAGTACAGACCACAGTTTGAAATATTTACTACCTGCCCTTTATAGTAAACATTTGCCTTCTCTTGACTTCAGTTAATTTGCTCTTTTTATAGTAGAAATATAGTAGACGTTTCTTTTCTACAGATAATTTTACTTAAATTAATCTTATAACAATATATTTGTTATATTATAACCTAGTGTATCTTACGCTTTTTCAAATTTTGGTGATGCACAGGCTTGTTAAGTGTCTCTCACCCTGAAAACAGCTCATTACTTGAGACTGCATTTGTGGCAGCATGAGTAATAAGTATTGTTCATTAATTTAAGTAAGTTTCCAATAGTATTGCTTTTCCTTCAAATTGTTTTCAATTTAATAAAACTGATCTGCACCTAATAGAGAATTAGATGTCAGCATTTGCCTCAAATGGTGAACTTGTCTTTCTTTTCTAGACCCTAATTAGAATGTGTTGCAAATTTTTTTCTTAAGGTAGCAAGAGGTAAACATGCATAAGACCTCTTGCAAATGAATTTGAACCTTTTGCATCAGTACTGTGCATTCAGGAGAAACTATTAATCATGAGCTCTAATCGGAGGATACAACAATGAAAGGATTTTAGCCTTGTGTGTTGCTACAAATTTACCTGAATGTTCCCATCTCTATGAACTTATAACAGATATGATTCTATTAATATTGAGTACAAATATGGTTCTATTAATATTACCACTAAAATCCCCTAAACTCCCAGCTTCTATCTGCTCAGATGGAAATTTCATTGCTTTGCAAATTTCCCTCCCTCGGCACGTTAGGTGCTCAGGGCTGTGTTTTAGGTGCCACTTTATGAGGCTCAGTGTTTGTTGTCACTGCCAACCAAGAGAAGTCTCAAAATGTGCACTCTCCTGAGAAAGTGGGGTTGAGTCATTAATTGAGCTCTAGCTGTCTTAGTTACCTAAGCATTGAAGAGCTGGAAACTTGTTGCCCTCCGAAACTTTTTGTAAACTTGCTGGAGCTGAAAGCCCCACAGAGGCGGTCATTGTGGCTCCCAACAGACGAGACGCATTTGCAACTGTTTACAAAACCTCATTCCTGGGGAGCTCTTAATGTCAGGATCCAACATGGAAAGGAGTCTCAGTTTGGAGCTGGCCCGCGCCAAATTTAGTTGGGCATAAAAATGCCATGGCGTTGTGAAAAGTAGCAGACTCACACTCATGGCCTCCAAGCCTTCTTAGGCTAGTCGTCCCACACGTATGGATGAGTCTCCATAAAAGTCCAAATTCTCTTGGGGCCCAGCAGGATGGCTCAGTGGTCTAAAGCGCCTGCTTAGGAATGCTGAGGCAGCTGTAGGGACCGCGGTTCGATCCCTGGCACCACATGCTGTGCCAGCCCTGCCCTCAGGGCAGGGTGAGCCAGCCATAAAAACAAACAAACAAACAAACAAAAGTTCTGAAACAAAGAAAAATAAAATTGTTTTTTAAAAAAGTCCATATTCTCTGCTCTTGCCCTCAGGCCATGTTTTTGAGTGCCACTGGTTGTTCCGTCTTCATCATCACAGCTTCATTTCCTGGGAACTGGGCACCCATCCCTGCAAATTGTCCTTTTGGGGGCCTGCCTAATGTGTTGAACTCAGATATATATATATATATATATATATATATATATATATATATATATATATATTCAGTTAGGGTTAGCTATACACCTCCACTTCCTAGTCCCCATGTAAGTATAGAGATGCAAAAAAAGAAATGGGTATGTGTGTGTGTACATACTCATGCGCAGAGGGAGCATTTTTACTCTATATTCTAATAGATAAAACTTTGAAATCTGATGCAACTGTAGTCTTTGTTATAGAAAAAAATCAAGATTTTTTTTTTTTAAGGACTGGGGTTTGAACTCACGACCTTGCTATCTCCCCAGCCCTGAGATTATTTATAGAAGTTTCAAACATGTTTTACTATAGGGAAAACAATATATATCTTTGTCTTTTTATATGTCCTTTATTATGAGAAAATTGTATATATAGTAAATGCTTTCATAATGCTTTTACTGAGTAGTGACTGTTTTGAGGGGATGAATATATATATATATTATATTATTATATAATATATATTATTATATAATATATCATATATATATATATATATATATATATGATATATTTCAGCTTCATTCATTAAAAAATTTTTGTTGTGAATGTACTATGTGCCAGGTTCTGGAGATACTGTAGGGATAAAAGGGTTTCTTTTTGGTTGGATCTCAAATTTTAGCAGGGAACAATAAACAAATGCATTGTGTAATTTTCAGATTGTTACAGTTTCCATTGGGCGAATCAAAGCAAGGAAGAGCGACAGAGAGCGACAGCTAGAGAATGCTATTGTAAAGAGATAGTCTGGAGAAAAGGCCTCCTTGGAGAAATGATTTTGCAGCCAAGATAGACAGAAATGAAAAAATTGGCTTTGTGCTAATCTTGGAGAAGTCATGGAAAGATTGTGCAAAGGTGTGGTGAGTAGGTTAAGTAAAGAATGAAGTTTGTAAAACAGCATAGATGAGCATGCCTTTAACCTTCAGCCTTTCAGAGAACCCTTTCCTTTCAGAAAATTTAAGCGTGATGCCCAAAAATATCCAAAAGATTCACCTCCTTCCACACACAAAAATCACCATTTATGAAGATCTACTATGCTTCAGACATTTTTACATAAATTACTGACAATATTTAAATAGGCTCTGGGAAGTGGCCACTTTAGCTCCCTTTTAAGAAAGTCATGTGGCTAAATTCATATTGGTAAGTGTCAAACAAGGATTTCAACTCAAGTCTGTCGAGCTCCCAAGGCATTTTCATCATTTTACGAAATCTTCATTTTTCTCTAGCCGGAGCCTCTTACTTTCTCTGTTGCCTATGCTTTACTAGATGAGTTAAATGGCTCATATGTAATCCACTCTGGAGAAATGAAGAGGGGAGGCAGAGAGGAGAGCTCCTTAGCTAGGAAGCCAGGTAGGTCCCAGGTACCTGGATTGCTTTTACCAAGTTTTGGAGGTACTGTCCCTAGCCCCTTGAGTGACCACTAGTGAGAAGCCTGAAAGCAGCAGGGGAAGCTCCTTGGCTTCACTGGGTCTGTTGGTATTCTGAAGCACAAAGAGAATTTCCTTGGAATAGGCAAGTTATTCTAGAGAAACACCGATACAGACCTCAGGGTTCTCACCTCCACAGATCAGCTTCTTTATGCCAGTTTTCTTTAATCTTCACTGAATGTTTGTAGTGGTCCATAGCTCCTCCAGGACTGTAAATTCAGTGCCCTGTGCTTGCAGTGACAGATTTTGCAAGCAGGCAGAGATGTGAGCCACCCACAGAATGACACAGAGGCAGTTAGAAGAGGGCTGGACCTTTTCTACTTTCTGCAATGATATTTTCTTGTTATGCAAGTTCAAGGTCCTTGGAGAGTGTGATTGAATGGGATCCAATATTCTGTTCTATAAATGGAGTTCATTTGGGTGGAGAGTATTTTCCCTCATGTCTTCCTAAGGACAAGAATCCATTTTATGTTTGTGAAATATTAAATGTGTTCTTGAAGTCTCTCAGGTGCTATTCCTCCAGATGGGAATCCTCAGTTGTTTTGTACTCATTATTCAATGAATGTAATTGTTCCCAAATCCAATTGTTTATTCATTACTCCTTTCATGGTTATGCCCTTTGGGCCATCCCATTCAACTAAACTGTCTAATACAGACAATGTAGTTACCACTTCTCAGCATCTACAGTGTTTAGACTATTCAGAAAGAAAATGTAATTGTGAAGAAAGTACAAGGGTAGGATAACTGCTGTGACAACCCATCCTCAAACTCTAGCAGTTTAGCATAATAAAAGTTGTGTCACTCACACAGGAGAGCAAAAGCATATTCTGATTCACATAGTTTTCCTAGGGGTCTTTACTCTAGCCAATGACTCAGAGATCTAGGCCCATGCCTTATTGATTCATTTTTCTTTGACTCTTACCTTGTAAAGTAAGAAAGGAAAGGTCACTTCTGTGAAGACCATGAAAGCAGAGATATAAAAATAGCTTACCCAATTTCTGCTAATTCTTTTAGTCGAGACTCAATGACTGGCTATAAAGTAAGCTGGTGCATTAACGTGGCCCAGGTAACCACCGTGGGGGGAAAAGGAAGTGCTTGACTGAGTAATTGTCCACCCACTATCAATTCATTATCTGTAAAGTCAGCCATGATAATACATGCATCCTACTACCCTAGCCAGCTCTTTCTCTTACTTTAGTTATTTTAAGTTGTAGTGTTCCCGAAATTTCTGAAAGCTGTCAATTATCCCATTATTCTTTTATAAAACAGAATATTTCTGACCGAGAAAGTAAAACAGTGAAGATCACTTGCATATCTACCAACCACTTCATAAATAAAATATTGCAGTGACTGCTGAATCTTAATAAAAGTACAAATGCCTCTCCTTCCATTTTCCCAGGTTTCTGCTACTATGGAATAATCTTAACTTGCTCCCACCATGTACACACTTTTCTGTTATTACAGACTTCTTATCCACTCTGTCTGTATACTCACTATCTTCTTTCTAATCAACCTTTAGTTGAAGTTGTTCCAACATAACTACAAATACAAAAGTAGAAGGCCATGGCTCCATTGGGCCTCATATCTCTTCAGGCTCACTTTTCCCTCTGTGGTAACTTGTGAAATGGCTGTTCACACTTATTGCTTCTGTGTTCTCACCTGCTAGTTATATTTTAAGGCACTTTAATTTGTATCACCTGCTACTGCTCCAGAGAACCAATTCGGTCTCAGACCATTACATCTAGCAGCTCAAGTTTTAAGTTCTCAGTTTTTAAAAAAATTCTATACTATACGTTTGTGATACACAGTGGTTGCATTCAGCTTGAAAAATATATAGATATACATATACATAAGCATATATATGTGTGTGTGTATATATATATATATATATATATATATAATTTTTATTTCCATGTCCTTCTCCTCACTCCTCTCCCTCCTTCATCAGATTCCCTCCCCAACTCTACAGAATCTATACTCTTATTTCTTTACATGTCTTTTATTTTTCTTTTTAAATTATTTACATTTTGAGACTCTGAGAAACCAAGCAATATCAAATCTTCTATGTTCAATTTACTTCAGGCAATTGTGGCTCTGTACAGGAAGTCCTTGCTCTGTATATGACTTCAAAAGTTATACCAAGTTCATTTTTCTTCTAATAGATTCAGTACACACACACACTCTCTCTAATATATATATATATATATATATATATATATATATATATATATATATAAAATTTTCATTTGATTTCAGTGCATAGTAAGATACATGAATCTAAATTCATTCTTGTGAACATGAAGAATCATATTTCCCAGCACTGTTTTTTTTAAACAGGCTTTTTTTTCCTCCAATGTATATTTTCCCTTTAGTCAAAGATCAGATAGCTGAAGATTCTTAGGGTTATTTCTGCATCTTCTCTTTTGTTCCTTTGGTCAACATGTCTGTTTTTCTGAAAGTATCGTTGTATTTTTGCTACTATAGTTTTATACTATAGCTTGCATTCTGGGATTGTAATGTCTCCTACTTCATACTTATTTTTCAAATTTTATTTTAAGTAGTATAAACAAAAACAAATGAGAAAATGAACAACAAAATAAAGACAGAGATAGAGCAACATAGAACAATACATATAGCACAGAATTTCAAAACAAGAATGGAAAATTAATAATGGCTGTTATGTTATTTATTTTAATCATAAAGTCTATTGCTCAGATTACCAGATATAGATATGCAAATTTAGTCAAATAATTAAGCACTAACTCTTCCTTTCCATGAGCTTTAGTTTTTTTGCCCTTTTTACTTTTCTAAAATTTATTTCCACAAGAATATAATAATAAAATAATTGATAAGACATTAGAAATGTACACATTTAAAAGATGAAAGGTATCAAGAACGCTTTTTGTATTGTACATTGCTATCTCCTATATAGTTGCTCAGATTACAGATATTAGCACATAGATTAGTCAAAGAGAAAATTTTGCACACTAACTACTACTTTCAAAAAGTGATAGAGATTAGTAATACAATCATCTCAGCTATCATATTTACAGGATTTATCCTTTCCATTTTTTCCTTTTTTCTTACTCTCATTTTCATTGTTTATACTTTATGGTTAGTTTATTTCTGTTCTATAGTATCTATTACATTCTTCAGCTTTGTTTATCCCTTCATATTCTTACACTAGGGAAACAATGTGGTGTTCACACATGTGGGTCTGATTTATTTCACGAATGAGTGTAGTATCTGCTTACAACCATTCACCTGTAAGGGCCTTGAGTTTCTTTTTCTTTTTTTAATTTCATTTCTTTTTTTAAAGTCAGTGAAAATGAAAATATACATTTTAAAGTTTCTAATCCTAGGAGAAAATATCATATCACTTATAAGTAGATTTTAAAGCAAAGATACAGTATAAATCTTAAAACAAAATTAAGATTAAACAATATTGGGCTCAGCAGGATGGCTCAGTGGTCTAAAGCGCCTGCTTAGGAAAGCTTGGGCGGCTGCAGGGACTGCGGTTCGATCCCTGGCACCACATGCTGCACCAGCCCTGCCCTCAGGGCAGGCTGAGCCGGCCATAGAAATAAATAAATAAACAAAAGTCCTGAAACCAGAAAAAAATTCTTAAAAAAGATTAAACAATATTCAGAAAATCAATCAGATAATAATTCAAAATTGAATATTTCAAAATAATTCAACTAAGAAAAAATTTTCATGATAGTAAAGAATTACCAAGAAAAAGATAACATAAATACTGGAATGGCAAATATATGACCAGCACTTCTAACAGTTTGGGGATAAGGTATCATACAAAGTTCTAGTTTGTCATGGACATAGTGTTCATGATGCTTACTGGTGGTCAGGTGTCACCTGTGGGGCTGAGATACTGCAATTTCCTTGATATCTACACCGTATATCTGGCCACAATCATGACCCATAGGGTGCAGGAGAAGTCCATTTGCAGAATATGGTGATGGAATTATTTTGCTGTTCCATACAAAATATTAGTTGAAAGACTTCTTCGTATACTTCTTTTTCTCCTGTGTTGAATTGTTTGCCCTGTTTGGTGGGTTCTTTCCATTCTCTTTCACGGAGTTGTGGTCATTTTGATCCCTCTTTAGGATATCTTTTAGTAAACTACGCAGGATTGGCTTTGTCATGATGAAATTCTTCAGTTGTTCTTTGTCCTCAAAATATTTTCCTTCTCCATTATACTTGAAAGAGAGTTTGGTCAGATATATCAGTCTGGGTTGGACTTTGTTTTCTTGCAAGACTTGAAGTACTTTGCTCCATTCTCTGCTTGACTTGATGGTTTGTGAAGAGGACTCTGCCATTACGTTGATGGGTTTTCCTTTAAATATGATCTGTTCCTTTTCTCTAGCAGCATTTGGCATAACTTTCCTGTGCTAAATTTCTGGGATCTTGGTTATTATATGTCTGGGTGTGGATTTAATTGGGTTGATGTTATTTCAAGTTCTATATTCTTCAATTACTTGAATGTCAGACTGTTTCCCCGTATTTTGGGAGGTTTTCTGCAATTACTTCTTTGGTTTTTGAAAAATAATTTTCTTTTATTTTGAAGAGTAAAAACAAGAGCAAGAAAAAGAAAAGCAAAGACAAAAATAGGGTAATATATAAAAATACATATGTTACAGATGGTTAAAACAAGAATAGCTCATTAACATTGATATATTATCTATTTTTGTCATCAAGTCTGTTGCTCAGATTAATAGATATAGTTATACAAGATGAGAGACATGATTGAATATTACCACGTGATTTCAAGAAGTCTTAAAGTTTTGTTCTCTCTCATTTTCTTTTATTGCCTTATTTATTTATTTATTCATTTAAGATTTTAGGGTAGTGTCTACAGGGTGTACAGTTTTACCATATAGATCAGACTCATAGTGAATCTCTTGTTTTCAGACTCCCAAGTTTTGCAGTTACTTCTGTCCATATTCTTTTTATATCATTTGCATTGACTCCTTCCTTTTCACTGATGCCTATTAGTCTCACATTGTTCATCTTGCATCATCTTCCAGATGTCGAATCATTTTTCCTGCACCCTAGTTGTTTTGAAGAGATCTTTTCTTACCTTTTAATTAGCTGCAATGGTGTCTTTTAATTTCTGAAAGTCTGTTCTCACTTTCATTCAAATGACTTTGCTAGCTTGTGATTGACGTTTTCATTTCCTGTACAGCACTTTGAATGTGCTTCACATATTCTATTTCTTTCTATATTGCTCATTTAAGGATTGCATAATTTTTCTATTCTATTTTTTATCATTGTCTTTAAAAGCACTTGGCACTTCTTTTATTATAGGTATTATTTCTTTTTTTTTTTTTTTACTTCAGAAATTATTTCTGATCTGATTTCCTCTATACCTTTCTGCAGTGGTCTCTTTATTTTAGATGTTATTATCTCAGAGATTTCAGGATTGTGATTTCCAATTTCTTCTATGCTATTGTCCCCTGCATTTGTTCTGGTTGCGCTCAGGGCCTGAGAGTGCATTTTGCTCCTTTGCTTTGTCATTTTGTATAGCACTGTCTTCTGACCGTTGATATAGAGCTTTGGTAGAGTTCTCACCTTAGCACCAGATCTGGAAGTATCAAATTAAAACTCATACAGGTGGGTGTGGCTTGGGTCTGGCTGCTGTGCTCCACTTATTTGTGTTGTAGCCCTTGGAGGTAAATCTGCCGTGCCACTCGAGGAAGATATTCCTCTCCTGAATCAGCTGGATAGGCCTTACCTCTAGCCTCTATTCAGGGAGTTATGCCACGTTTTTCCACACCAGATATTCTGGACTTGGGCTCTGGGTTAAATGAATATCTAGTGGGCACCAGTTCCTCTCACTGACATGCCGGATTCCTTTATGTACTTTCTGCACCACTAGTTTGGTGCTCATGAATTTCTTAAGGTGCTCCTTAGCATAGAATATATTTATTTCTCTATGAATTTTGAAAGATAGCTTTTCAGCATATGTTAGTCTGGGTTGAAAGTTGTTTTGGGCTTTGAGAAACGTTCCATAAATTTTCCTGGCCTTTAAGTTCTCTACAGAGAAATCTGCTGTTATTCTCATAAGCTTGCCTTTGTAAGTTGCTTGATGTATTTGCCTAACCAGTGTTATGGTTTATGTCTAGTTGTCCCACCAAAGCCTTATGCAATCATGAGGCATGGCTTCTATAGACTGAGACCTGATTTGTGATCCCTGGGATTGTGTTATAGTACTGATGGGATTATCGGTCTGAGTAAGGCTGAGACTATGGGTGTGGTCTAGGGTGGATATCCTGAGGCAGAGAGCCTGATAGGAATAAAAAGAGAGACAGAGAGACAGACTGAAGCTGTTGCTGCTGCTCTGCTGCCCTCATTGATTGCCTGCCTCTGCCACCATTTTGTTGCTGTTCCGCAGCCATGAACTGGATTCTTTCTGCTCTGTTCCTCTCAGCCTTGGGCCAGCCGAATATGGACTGAAACCTCCAGTAACTGTGAGCTAAATAAACCTTTCCTTCCTTCATTTTGAATGTCAGGTATTTCTCTTACCAATGAGTGAAAAGTAACTAAGACAACCAGTTTTAGTATTTTTTTCCTCGTTTCTTGGATTTTAACTGTGACTCGTCATGGAAGAGTTCTATTCTAGTTATGTGTTTTGGGGTTTAATATACCTTGTTTACTTGGAAATTAAAATTTCTCCCTAGTCTTCCAAATGTCATGTTGAATTTCCAGTAAGTATATTTTCTACTTTTTGTGTTATCTTCCAACCTTCATATAGTTTTTAGGTCACTTTCTGAGACATGTAGTACCTGATGCTCCTTTTATATTAATCTTTTCAGCTGCCTATTCTTTTAATAGAAA
Source organism: Myocastor coypus (assembly GCA_004027025.1). NCBI lineage: Eukaryota > Metazoa > Chordata > Mammalia > Rodentia > Myocastoridae > Myocastor > Myocastor coypus. Next base: position 3,298 of record PVJA010019324.1, on the reverse strand, counting down.
TTTTATATCATGGGTTTCTGTCTGATATCTTCTCATGGTCTAAAATTCTCTACTTAAATGATCATTCATATCACTTTTATCATGTGCTTTAAATTATCCAAAATTATATGTCTTCCCTAAGCTCAATATGTGGGGAAAAAGGAACCCTTCTCCACCCTGGTGTGAATGTAGACTGGTACAACCATTATGGAAACCAATGTGGAGACTCCTTAAAAACTAAGACTGAAAATCCCATTCAATCCAGCTATCCCCCTGCTGGCAATTTTCCCAAAAGAACTGAAAACATCATATCATAATGACGTTTGTGTGCCTATGTTTACACCAGAACAATTTGTAATAGCCAAATCTTGAAGACAACCAAAATGCCTGTCACATAAGAATAGATGAAAAAGATGTGGTGTTTTTATACAATGGAGTATTACTCAGCAATAAAGAATAATAAACTTGAAGCCTTCATATACAAATAGATGCAACTTGAAGGTATACTTATAAGTGAAATAAACCAGACCTATACATGTAAATATCATATCGTGTCCCCAGTGTAAAAACTCAAAAGAAGGAAAAAAAATGGAAAGGTATAACACAGTTAAGTGGAAAGCCAGAATTTAAGGATTAAACAACAAAGAGATAGCAAGGACAAAAGTTAGGAAATATGGCTGGGGCAAAACCACACATTTATATACACAAAATGGGTAAGACAAAGGTCCTAAGTATCCCCAACAGGTTTTTGTAACTAGCAGTTAATTGGTACAATTCTCACCCTAACTAACTATATATTCTGATATCTGTGAAGTAAGGAACTACACCGAGGATCACATTGTGCAATACTAAAATCATGCTTGGAATGCCTATCATTTTGGTCTTCTAAATGCGTCCTTGTTCTAATGTCATATCTTTTGTTGCTATCATCACTCTCAAGTAAATGTTTGCTTTTTAAAAAATAAAATAGAATAAGAGACAAGAAAATGCCATAGGACTATCCTGCTGCAATTGTGTATATGGTTAAATTCCTAGATTTCTTTGTAAAAAAGCATAATTCTTTTTTCACATTCTATAGGGGTCTAAAGCTTAGACTAACAATAATTGATGAAAAATACCATCTCCACATTACATCGAAGGCATTTGGTATTCAGAAAGATAGTGATGTTAAGCTCAAGTGCCTATGCTAAAGGGAATAATATCATTAAGCTTCTCTCTTGGAGGGTTAACAGTTTAAGTTTGCAGACCAAAGCATTAGAGAAAAAAATGGGCTACCAGGAGAGCCAATAGTTTGGCCCTAGCCCTTAAAGGGCGGTGAGCACTCAGGACATAAGGGAACATGCACTGTAACATTCTATAACTCAGTAGTATCCTAAATTTTCTGATCAAGGAGATTATGGGACCACAGAGGAAAGGGATAGATGATGTACAATGTGCCTAAGGAGAGTCATCTAGACTGAACAAAGCATTCTCTCAGGCTTTTACACAGAGAAAATTGGTCAAGCAATGTCTGTGACTCATTCAGCCGGCTGACACTGACAAAAGATCTACAAACTGCTCTACATGGTTTCAGGGTAGGTGCTGAGGGGATTTGACTGACTTTTTCAGATATAAAAGTTACATTTTTTGTTATATAGGTCTTCCTATATCTTGGTCTTAACCATCCAGCAGAAAAGTCTAACCATGAGGTATAAAAAGTAAGGCCATACTTATATGCTGAGCTGTGACTGGCTTAAGTCAACAACTTCCAACATTGCCAGTTATACAGATTACCCACTGCTATTAGGGACTATTGTACTATTTATGTAGCTATTTTCTCTTAGTTCACTGAGAAGAAAGATTTGTATTAATAGTGTTTAGACCAGGTATCATGTCTGTATCTTTTATTCTGAACAGCTACTACAATGGCAACAGTATGCAATGTATTAATTATTGTAATTGCCCTACTAACTTGTTGTGAAATTATCTCATTGCTATTTCTTTCTCATTAAAATTAATAAAAAGAGACCCTGTAGTAAATAAAAATGAATAAATATCAAAAAATTAAAAAGCTGTTGAAAATGAAAAAAAAAATCATTTTGTCAATGAAGTCTTGTACCTTTTATTGGCAGGGAGGTACCAGAGATCAAATTCAGGAACTAGTGCTTTCCAGCCAGGCATGTATGTCACTGAGCTATCTCCTTAGACTCTTTATCAGATTCTTTACATCTTTTTTGAGCTTATCTTACTTTACATTTTATGAATCTGTTTGTTTCTATTTGTTGGTATTTTTAAAAATAATTTTATTTTGGAGAGTAAAAATAAGAACAAGAGAAACAAAGGCAAAGATGGAAACAAGGTAACATTAAACAACACACACATTAGAGATTGTGAAAACAATATCTGACCAACAGTGATACATATATTATCTGTTTTCATCATCAATCTGTTGCTCAGATTAAGGCATATAGTTACACAAGATGGGACATATGATTCAATACTACCACCGTTTTCAAGAAAATATTAAATTTTTATTCTTGTCTCTTCTTTTCTTTTATACCTTTAAGGAATTACTTTAAAGAGAGTATAGTAGTAATTGATATGACATTTGAAATGGTACTCATTTAGAAGACAAAGATGACAAGTATTTTAAGCATTGTTTTAGTATTACACATTTCTGTCCTCAATATAGTTGCTTAGTTCACAGATATCAACATATAGAGTTTGTCATAGTGAGCATTACTCCCATTAACTGCTATTTTCGAACACCTATATAAAATCTGAGGACTACTGTCTTATCCATCTTGTCAATATACATGCATGATTTTGCCTCTACCTTATTTCCTAACTTTTCTTCTTTCTCTATCTGTGTTGTTAAATTCTTAACTTTTGCTTCTTCCCATATAGCTGTGTCTGTTACACCTTTTAGTTTATATTTCTTCTTCTGAGTTCTTCCACTAGGGAGATAATATATTTACCCATGTGAGTCTGGTTTATTTCACTTATCACTATAGCCTCAAGTTACATCCACTTTTAGTTTTTCTTTATAATTAACAATGAAGTGACTGGAAGCAGATAAAGCAGAAAACGTATCAATAGCAAAACCATGCACTTATGTACACAGGATGAATCAGATATTGGTCTCAAGAACCTTCAAAAGTTCAGCATATTGATTATAGCACAATGTAATGCTAAAACTATGTTTGGAATACATGTCACTCTTGTCTTTTTGATATGTACTGCTCCTGGTGTAAACTCAGTTACTGTCACTCTCTCGAGAGTAGTACTTGAAAATAAGAGACTGGGCCAAAAACCATATTCTTGACAGGCTACAATTTTG